>JASANE010005016.1:0-59761 GCA_030248225.1 Trileptium ribeirensis | reverse complement strand
TTGACATTCCCGTCCGTTAGTTGACGCTTCGTTTTACATGCCAGTTTATTCTACCTTTCAAGTTTTTGACAAGCCTTATTCAGTCGAGTTTCGTTTTGGTAATCCTGAGCGAAGGCACGGAAGGTGTTAAGTTGGGCGGACAACAAAGTCGAAATAGTTCTGATTCCCCGTGGTCATAGGCAAACAAATCACAAATGGACGCCTCTCGTCCATGCTTTTGCATGATTTATTTCTCTTGAGTTAGGATAGTAGAATTTTTCCTGAGCCGACCACGGTCAAATTTCCCCGACTAGTGATAGGGACAGGCTTATTTATTCACGTTTCTTGTTTACAAATTTATAGCTTAGTGGACCGTTCGATGCTCATGCCGCTGCTTGAGCTCGGACTGAATTGGCAGATAGGGACAGGGGACCAGCCTCTGTCGGGCTTTAGGAAGCCTTCAAAATTTTGTTTATCAGCTTGAGCTAAGCGAATTTGGGGAACATAAAAGACCAAACAAATTTTAAGTGACTTCAGCGTGAGCGTAAGGTGTTGGCACTCCACAAGGAGCGACGTATTTGCGTGTATTCGGTACGATTGGCCTGTTTTCGGTTTGTACGTTATGAAGAGCTCATTACTAACGTTGAATAGGAATCAACCGCTGACTGCCCGAGTCCACGTCAACCCCACGATACCACCTGTCAGGATATTCTCACGGACACGGCCTTAAAACGATCGCCTCAAAATCGCTCTGGCCAGACTACTAAAATTTTACTAAAGTTCAGTACCAAGTACACATGTAGCTAATCTGTAGGGAACAGTCCGCCACTAAAACAAACCAGCGGCACGGCTAGACGCCTCAAGTGGCCGCCGTCCACGTTTTCGAAGGCTCGCTAAGATGTTCCAGGCTTAAAACAAAATTACTGGACCCACTTAGTAGCAAAGACAAAATTCCGACCTCTCATGAATCGTTTTGACCTCAGCCCGAGCAAGTGCAAAACCCCGTTTTCTTTTTGGAGCGACTTGATCGCTGAGCTTAGGTATTTTTTTCTATTTTATCACTGGTTGCCCGTTAGGCTATGTACTATGTAGGTCCTTGCTTCGATTTTTGCTGTATTCTCTCTCCTTTTTTCAGTTTCCCTTACTGGGTTTCGATCCTGCACGGGGAAATTAAGCCCGCTGCAGAAATTTCAGTATTATCCACTCGACCACCGAGTTCTGAGGAAATTCATTAAAATTTCAGTGATAACTCGACTGCACAGTCTCGATAGTGCAGTCGAGACACTGTACACTTTCGATTCGTACAGTGTACTAGACTCTCAAAACAACCACGATAGAGAGAGGACGGCAAAGACAGGGAAACAAAAGGAAACAAGGGAAACAAAACAAGAAAAGAAAAGAGCAAAGAAACCAACCGAAGAGACAACCGCCGAAACAAGGACGCAAACGCGTCCGAGGGCGCAACGCCCCGTACCCCTCACGCCAAGACTAAAACGCATCCTACGGAGCAAACCTGGCCCCGACTATAGAATAAGCGGAAACGCTCACCCGAAACGACTAGGACAGTGAAATTAGTCGCCCAAGAAATCGTCCAAGTATGCTAATCCCACGTGAATTATCAGAGACTCGGGATACTCGACCCGCGGCTGGAGAGGTGGCGGAACTGTGATATAAGCCATTCGAAATTAGCGCAAAAGTTGGTTTTAAGGACGAAACGCTGTGAGGGACTCAATAAGGATGTTAGTCAGGATCTAATGAGTAAGGAAGGCACGCTGGACAGAACTTTTGTATCTGACTAGTCTATTGTTATCTCGCTTGTAATGTAATGACTTGTACCATAGTAGTTTCAGTAATATACTCATGCCTTGACCCTGACGTATAGCCGCGTTCACACTCGTGCCCCTCCTCTATTGAAGCCACTCGATGACACGGAAGCCTTCCCTATTCCCGCCCAGTCTTCTAAGTGCGTATAACGCCGCGCGTTACTAAGAGCGAATTTCGAAGCACACCAGAACACGCAACCCGAGCTATAGCCGACTTAGTTAACGTTCCACCGTGAACGTCTCGGGTTCAGATTTTGGTCCGGTACTTCCGGGAACGCATTCGCATACATCGCCCCGCTTCCTGGGTGGACATAGACGAGGGAATGAGCGGACACGACGATGTCAATTTCTATTGATTAAGATGATGCCTCAGTTGCCCGTTTACGTTTTGATGCTGTATTATACTTTAGAAATAAATCTTGAAAATCATTTAACGTGTACCGCGTTGTTTAACTTCGGCGTGATAAGGACGTCCAAATGGACGGGCCGACCCTTCGTGCCACGGCTTGCGGACGAAATTACCCCAAGCCCTGACACGAGCGGTCCGCCGCCATTATTTATCTGTTTGTGTAGTGGTATTGCGGCGAGAGTGTTCCACCGGATTACCCATAAAATTAACTGGCTCAATAGTCACGCTCACACGAAAGACAAAATTTACTAGGAACACCTTATCACTAGGGATTAACACAATTAGATTAGAAAGATGTGAACTAAGTAGTCCGACGTTAAATTTTCAGGGCATGTCGGAACCCTGTGGGGGCCATATGGCTACAACGGATCAGGTGTTCTGCTGAGGATAAACTAGGTGAAACTCAAAATTTAAATAGTAGAGCTAAATTATCACGCATTTCACTTTAAATCACGCTGGATAAAACAACTTCCATTAGACTAGGACAGGGAATATTGGTTCGACACTATGACCTGTGAGCAGGTTTCGGTGTCAACCTCCCTGGGGGACCTCAGTGATCATACCAGAATACTAGACACGTGCGCAACCAATCGGGCGGGGTCCGAACACACCCCGTGAAGCGCGCCTGCGGCCTGCTAAGCTCCGTAACTTCTTGGGTCTGACCAAGCAAGGTGACTAAAATAGAAAACTTAGGGTCCGCCCTTGAGGTTATGATAGCCGGGGTCGTATGGGCATGGTGTTAGGAAGTTGCGCCATGCAGCTGCGTCACCGTTATTACATAAGCGCAAAAGAGGACATCTGTCATCGTTCTAGCAAAATACTCATGGAGAGAGAAAAATGTCAATCTATACCGAAAGTTTAAAGCACGTGTTTGTATTGACTGGTCTAGAATGAAAAGAGATGCCGCCAGTAAATTATATGTGTATGTGGCCGAGGAATATAAGCACGGCATAAACATCGCGGTGGTCGGCGCGAGGTTGTTATCAAAGAAGGATATATTAGCGATCAGGGCGCTTGGTTTGAAGAACATTGTTAGCAGGGTTGCGTTTTTCCGGAGAAAAATCGAAAAAATGGAAAAACAGTCAAAGTTTTACTGTTCGGCGAAAAATGGCAGGAAACACATTTTTATACGAAATTCAATGCTGTTGTTGATTATTAGTGCCTTAATTACTGAAAAACGTCTAAAACTGCAATGTTGTCACGCAGAATTTGCAACCGCACAGTGCAGCGGCGCTTGAATTTTTCCAAGGGCAGGGTTATATGAGAACCACACGGTGGCTATATCGATAGGAAGAGCACGTATAGTTATTTGGGTAGAATTAATTGTGAAAGAACTTCATAGGCAACCGTAAACTTATATTTTCCAACTTGGTATGTGCTCGATAACATCCTACAATGCTGCTGGTATATTATATATACGGCAGAGCGTCTCTCACGTCTTTATATACTTAATATTGATAGAAAGGTCGCACCGGTGGAGACAGAACCTGTGGTGGAATTCTTTTGTTAAATGCCAATGCACCGTAATTTCTGTCCCAGCAGGAAACAGACCAGTGCGGCGAGTAGGATGGTGGACACCAACCAAGGGGTGTAACCCCTGGGTTTTTGGGGTGCTGATTATGGGTACAGTAGTATAAGCCCCCTTTTGATGACAGCCGTTTTTGTAGTCCCAAGTGGCACCTTTCAGAGTCCTCAAAAACTCACGATATTGTTGACAAACATTCGTATGATCCACCCCAAAAACGGCTGTCAAGAAAAGGATCACATTTTTCCTGATAATCATACAACTACACTACAAACTGTTATAGATTTTTTCGAGAAAATTGTCCACAACATCCTCGATTTTTTCAAACTTTAGTTGAATAATCACCTTACCCTTACCATATTCGACGGGGTATCCATCGATATATACCAATTTAAGCTTAAGCTTATTGGTATACAGCATATTACAAGGTACGTAGTTTAGGTTTTTAGGTTCATAAAAGATGCTACTGTCACCAGTATATATGTGTTATGGCGATCGACAATTACCGAGCATTCCAGAACATTCTGCAAAGTCTAGGAACTTCTAGAACATTCCATAACGTCATTCCCAGAACCTTCCAGAACCTTTTATGACGACAATTGAAGAATCTTCCAGAACGTTCGATCACATTATCACATATTCGAGAATGTTCCATGAGTACATAAAAGCTAATGTCGAAACAGTAACGTATGGCTTCTTTCAGGGCATTTGTTACGTTTGTTTCATTCAGCTCCATTCGTGTTTTCCGTGTTTGTGTGTTAATAAACGTTTACTTCAAGTCCCGTTGTCTGTGTTTTTTCATTCACGCACTCGGAGATACAACAGGGATTTTTGGCGCACTGAGTAGGATCCGTCCTCGATATTTCGGTCAAAGAGTCGTTTCGTTCAATTCACGTCTTCTCCGATTGCCTAAGGGTCAAACACCGAATTCATCATGTCAGAGATTGCTCAGCGCATCGCCATGATGCAAAAGCAACTGGATGCTCAAGAGAAGCGACATCAAGAACAAATGGAGGCTATGATCAAAGAGCTACAACCGGGCGTCCAAACAAACGCCGTTGCCACCACCGTGCCGTCTACAATTCCGAATATTCCTGATTTTGAGCCGTTCACTCAACGTCCGAACTTTGGCCAGACTACTGGGATCTATTTCAAACCTTCGCTGGAGCACATTCCGTGTCGGACAGCACGATGGCCCAGATTTTCCTGACCACTCAATCCAAAGAGGTTTACCGCCTGCTTGGAAATCTCGCGCGTCAACAAAGTCTTCCAAAGGCTATCAACGATCTTGTTATGGACGATATCGTTGACTTCATCAAGAACCAGTACGATCCCAGACATTTCGCCGTCCATGAAAGATTCAAGTTTTGGAGCGACATGCGACGGAAGCCGGGTGAAATCCTACAGGAGCTTGCGGCTCGTATCCGCCAAGATACCGCAACCTGCGACTTTGCCTCAATCAAGGATCCTCAGGACGAAGCACTCCGGTCACGCTTCATTTGCTCCGTCAGCAAAGAAGCCGTTCTGAAGGCCTTATTCAAAGTCAAAGATGACGAGCTCGATTTTGCCAGGGCCGCTTAAACTGTCGTTGAAACGGAAGATGCTGTAAAAGTCGCCAAAGAAACGGTGCATGGCGTCAAACCAAAGCCTGTCAACAAGGCCCATCAGCAGCGCATATCCGAAACAAAGGTAAAAGAAAAAAGCATTTCCGACCGTAAGAAACCCCTATTTCCGTGTCCTCGCTGTAGGAACAATAATCATCACGCGTGCGAATGCCGTTTTATCAACACGGATTACTACTTCTGGGGTATAAAGGGCCATCTGGAAAAGGTTTGTCGCAAGAAGATGACAAGTGCTCTAAGCAACTCTTCCGTTAAAAAGATTCAACAAGTTCAAATGGTCACCAACAACAGTTCCTTACCCAAGCTGGAAACATGCGTCAAAATTCACGACAAACCTGTACAAGTGGAAATCGACACAGCGACAACTGGCAACTGCATCTAAAACAAAATTGGGAGGAGCTGGGTCGCCCAAATCTGGTCAAATCGTTGTGGAAGTACGAATCTGCCAGTAAGCCCAATTTGCCAGTGCTTGGAACTTTCGTCGCACGCACCCAGGCTCAGGATTCTAAGGAGTAACCGGAAGTCCAATTCACGGTGTCTGAGATCCCGGACCTTAATCTGCTGGGGCGCAACGCCGTAAAGAAATTGGGCATTTCGATTGACGAGATCATCAACCTCACTGGCGAGTGCAACGCGGTTTTCAGTTATTTGAAGGCGGATGTACAATTTCAGCAACGTTGTCAAAACCTGTGCCAGGAATTTCCCAACCTTTGGAAACTGGAACTGGGCGGCCTAAAGGATTTCCAGTTGGAAGTTAAATTCAAGAACAATTCCGAGCCAATCTTCCGGAAAGCTCGTCCAGTTCCTTGCGCCCTCAAGCCGGACCTCGAAGAGGCCTACAGAAAAGGGTTAGAAAAAAGCGTCTGGTAACCCGTGAAATTTTGGGATTATGGAACCCCCGTGGTACCTATCAAGAAAACGCTATTGCCAGGACAACAAAAACCCAAGTTGCGGGTTTGTGGCGACCATTCCGTTACAGTCAACACTCAACTGGAAAAGCATCGACACCCACTGCCTCTGCCGGAGGATCTAATGCAAAAACTCGGAGGTGGATACGGGTTTACCAAAATCGACTTGGCTGATGCCTACAACCAAATCTTGCTGGGTCCAATCAGTCAATGATGACTGGCTCTTAGTACACATAAAGATATTCTTCTACAGAAGCGTCTTCCTTTTGGGATCAAGTCTGCTCCCGGCTACTTTCAGCAAATCATGGAACAACTGACCAACGATTTACCTGGTGTAGTTGTCTACCTGTCAGCGGAAAGGACGCCGAGGACCACTTTAACAACTTACGACGTTTGGTCAATCGTCTCTAGAACAAAGGTCTTCGTTGTCGACTGGAGAAATGTCAATTCGCTCAACCTTTTGTGGAGTATCTGGGTCACTATCTCTCTCATGAGGGAATCGCCAAGGGCGACAAAGCGGATGATGCCGTCAAGATGCCAGCCTCAACAGGCGTTTCCAGCCTGATAGCGTTCTTTGGATCTGTACAATTCTACGCCAAATTTTTGCCATCTAATTTCTCGACCTCGCAGAGCAGATGTATGCTTTAACAAAGAAGCATTCTAAATGGATTTGGGAGCAAGACCAAAAAGCGGCATGCCAGACATTGAAGGACTTGCTCTGCTCCGAAAGTGTCCTCGTGTATTTCAACAGCCAACTAACTCTGGGTTTGGCTTGTGACGCGTCAAAAGTTGGAATTGGAGCGGTTCTTTTTCATCGCTATCCCGACGGCAGTGAACGCCCTATCTTCAATGTTTCTTAAACGCTCACCGATACACAAAGAAATTACAGCCAAATCGAGAAAGAAGCGTTGGCAATTGTGTTCGGTCTGAAAAAGTTTTACCAGTACCTTTATGGAAGAATGTTTATCCTGGTAACAGATCATGGACCGCTCAAAGCGCTCTTTGGCCTGGGAAAAGAAGTCCCACTTTTGGCCACAAATCGCCTAGCTCGATTGGCATTGCTCGACTACAGTGTTGAATTCCGTAAAACCAAGGATCATGCAAACGCTTACACACTCAGCCGCCTTCCATCGTCCGAAGACGTCTCCTTCGACGAGGAAGAAATCGAGGACGATGCCGAAATGGTTTTTTCAATACAACACATGGAAGACAAGTTGACATCGGCTAATCAAGGTCCATTAGTACGAGATTCTGCGAAAGACCCTGTTCTTTCAACGGTGCTCAGGTTTATACGTGAAGGATGGCCCCCAAAAAGAACCAATGAAGGCTCGGGAATGCAACGTTTCCGACAAATTTCTGAGTCAATATCCATCTGCAACGGTTGCCTGGTTCACGGAACAAGAGTTGTGATTCCAACCTCCATGCTACGTCGCCTCCCGGAACTGTTACATATTGGACACTTTGGGATGCATCGGATGAAGAGTCTTGCTCGCACGTCCGTCTACTGACCAACATTGACGAAGACATTGAGGCCACTTGCCGTCATTGTGTGCCATGTGGAAAACATCAAAACAAACAAGCAAAACCTCCCGTACATCCTTGAATGTTGCCTGAAACACCGTGGAGCCGACTTCACATGGATCACGCCATTAATTTCACGGGCTCCAACTGGTTACTGCTCACAGACGCTTACTCCAAGTATCCTTGCATTTATCCTACATAAGCTGTGACCGCCAAGGCAACAATTGACCTCCTGGAGCAAGATTTTGCTCACTTCGGATATCCACGCACGTTGGTGACCGACAATGCAACAGCATTGCAGTCTGAAGAATTTAAAGTCTGGTGTCAAGAAAGTGGGATCACTCACCTTACAGGAGCTCCCTACCATACGGCTACCAATGGATCGGCAGAAGGACTGGAACAAACTTTCAAACAGGCAGTTCGGGAGTCCAACCTTCCTCCGAAAAAAGCCCTTCAAGAATTCCTCATGCAGTTCCGTCGTACTCCAAATTCCTCAGGATACTCGCCAAGTGAACTATTGAATTTACGCCAAATCTGGACAAAGATTGATACGTTGCTTCCCTCTCCTGCTCACAGAGCACAAGGCAGACAATCCAGAGAGGCAACAAAGTCACAGCGCCGGGTATAAAAGATTATCTGGTCGTACAAAGGTGGAGATCCGGTCTACACGCTATATTTTGGGCCAAGAAGAGTAAATCAAGGTCATTGGGTTCCAGCAATTGTCGTCAAACGAAAAGGAGCCCGCACCTTTAACGTTCGAGTTTAGCAAAAAGGTCCAACATGGAGAAGACATCTGGAACAACTCCAACCAAGGCATGTCTCGAGGACGACAGCGAATCTGAATCAAATCCCACCGTTTCTCCATCTCTTCCGCCCCGCAGCGGCTCCAGTCCAAGTCCGGTTGCTCGGGACTTTCAGATCAAAAACAAAACCGTCCAGTAGTACGGTCTCCACAATCCAGGACGCTCCAATCGCGCTCGAAAGTCAGTTCAGAGATTTTCGCCTTTACGATGAAGGTCAGTTTAGGTGGGGAGGTGTTATGGCGATCGACAATTAGCGAATATTCCAGAACATTCTGCAAAGTGTAGAAACTTCTAGAACGTTCCATAACGTCATTCCCAGAACCTTCCAGAACCTTTTATGACGACAATTGAAGAATCTTCCAGAACGTTCGATCACATAGTCACATATTCGAGAATGTTCCATGAGTACATAAAAGCTAATGTCGAAACAATAACGTATGACTTCTTTCAGGGCATTTGTTAAGTTTGCTTCATTCAACTCCATTCGTGTTTTCCGTGTTTGTGTGTTAATAAACGTTTATTTCAAGCCCCGTCGTCTGTATTTTTAATTCACACACTCGGAGATACATCAGTATGTAAATTTGGCACAAGAGCTAATATTTTTTGTCAATTATTTTCAATAATTTGGTCTTCAATAAAATCCACCTGCAGAGGTAGCACCCTGGTATAAAAGT
This sequence comes from Trileptium ribeirensis, assembly GCA_030248225.1. Lineage (NCBI taxonomy): Eukaryota > Metazoa > Nematoda > Enoplea > Enoplida > Thoracostomopsidae > Trileptium > Trileptium ribeirensis. Next base: position 50,497 of record JASANE010005016.1, on the reverse strand, counting down.
CAATATTACAAATATGTTTGCCTGTTATTGTACTTGAAACCGAGTTAGCATCCAGACCCAAAGCATTCACTTAAATGGGAGAAATGTTTGTCAAGTTTTGCTCCATTGAGGCACTTAATAGTAACTTTTCCAGTAGTAGCGCTGTAAGTAAACTTGATATCGTTTGAGCCAATCAGACTTTGAAGCCTAGACACCATTTGTGAAGGATTACTGACAAGAAGTACTGTCTGATCTAATGTTACGCTACTAGTTTTCGACTTTGTAGCATATCTCAGGCTACAAGAAATAGAAGGAAAATTAAAAATTGGTAGCGGTATAGATATTTTTGAGAGACATACTTGGTAACCCTGCAAACCAAAATCCAAAAACGTATTTAAGTAACATTCAGCAATCGGACTATTAGCCTCAGACGGTATCTGAACTGTGAAACTCATAATGGCATAATGAAATATATAAAAATCATATATTTATATAAAATATTTAGGATTATTATTTTTAATTTTCAGGAGCTTGCGCGATATGGAAGCATTCTTCTGCTCCTCATAATTTTATATATTATTATTAATTTTCTTATAATTTTCAGGTTTATGCATATCGTTTTAGGTACATATATTTTGTTTATATACAAAATTTATGTACCTGAAAGATATGCGTTTTACTAGAGTTCTGTTCCAGTTTTTACAAGAAATTTAAAAATGGTATTTTAAAAATATAAAAAATAAAATATGTAAAAATATGAGGAGCAAAAATTTATTGCTCGACCGACTATTGATTCGCTCTTTGTGTGCCTCTCTCCCTAAGGTAGATATATTTACATCAATCACAGGATATATTTGATTTTTAATATTGGAATATAATATATCATATACAACATATACATATATATTAACATCAAATCATCTTCACCGATCATTTTGTCTACAATACATCTTGTTGTGTAATCTTTACACAGAAGTCTTTTGTTCAAAGTAAATTTTAATTTCTTCATTAAATTCTTTGAAAATAGTTCCACGGTATTCTTCTTCCTTTGAATCACAAAGTTTTTCAACATCAACTCATTAGACTGTCCCAGAAGTAAAGATTTAAAGGTTTCTTCGTTCAGTATGTCCATATTTTCTCTTGTTAGCGAGAAACCCTTAATCTTAAAAACATTAGTCATACTGCCGCCATCGTTAACCTTGTAGCAGTAGCTCTTGGCGCCTGTGCAGTAGAACTCTGCGACGTATGCGTCGGGACTGAAAGATCCTTCCAATTCGTTCTTTAAGTCACCCAGAAACACAGATTCTTCAAGTTCTCTTCCTTTGTTATCACTCACGTATATCAGACTGTCAGTATCAGAGTAAAGGATCGTCCTCTGTACTTTTTCCATTAATTCCAGTAGGTCTAGACGGGCGTGAGCTGTCGTGAAGCATGCAATAGGCATATTTGAGAAAACTGCAGGAATTTCAATTTCTTTTTTTAGCTTGTAGTTTGACAAGCATCATGTTATCGCCAGTCACTTTGACTTCGGTGACTTCGTGTCGTAGATCAGAAATACATTTCACGAAGTCGCTGTAGTTGTCGACATATTTTCCTTTTGCAAAATTCATGTTTTGACCAAACTTTCCAAACATTTCAAAGTTAAGTATGACATACACATAAACACACCAGAACACAAATTATATATACATTAGTCCAACAATTTTTTATAAATAAAACAAACATTGCAATAATCAAACATTTACATATAAATGTACACATAACGACTAAAATACTTACATAGACTATTTAGAGTCAGCTTCGCGATTGTTCGTATGCCAGGATTCTTTTTCATGTTGTTGAAATCTAGTTGTATGTCTTCTTTCTCTTTCCAATGTTGTATGAGTGTTTCTCGATGTTCTTGTGACTGACATTCTGCTGGGAATCCTGAGGCTTGAATATTCAACTTTAAATAAGTGTTAATGTAGTCCTTGAACACCGTTTTAGATCGCTCTTTAAAGTGCCATACCTTGTAAATTTCAATCACTGTATAGTTTCTTTGAAGTGCATAAATTATTTCAATAGTTGTCCATACGCCTCGCAAGCATCGATATTTAGCTTCGTGAGTACATTTTCTGTTGTATGTCTCTGTTGAGCAAGCATGGCATAGTGGAAATATCAGTTTTCCATCCGATCCAGAATATGGCAGCACACCAAGGATAGCAGTTTCAGGTGGAAGTATCTTGCAGTACGCCAATCCAAAATATTCATTGATCGGTTGAAAGTTTTCGGTTATAATTTCCGGAAACTTGATAGGCATTTCTTTGTTCTTCAAAACAAAAGGATATAATGAATTTACATCTTTATAGTAAATTCGTTCGTTGTCTTTGATCTTATATGCGGCAACCATCGTGCTGACTCTTCCTCCTCGAAGTGCAGATCGAATATCAAGCACGTCCCTGTCAAGATTTTTCGATTCGAGGTACAAACTTATGAAAGGATCTTTCTTCTTCATTTCTTCCCATTCATGGCTCCATATTATTTCCAGGAAGTATCCATATTGAGCTATACGTTGTAACCGTTCGTTTGTTTGTTTTCGAATAGTTCCCATCTTCTTATTAAGAAAGTTGTTAAACATTTCGTCGTCGTAACACGATTGGCAACCATGCATGAAGCATCCTAAGAATTCGTACACAGTATTTTTGTCGCGGCAAAATCCGTCCACAAAGTATTTACCAATCTTCTTCTCGCCACCATGTTGTGCTGATTGAATGTGTAGTTTATCTTTAAACGATATATAACTCAGCCATTGAGCACATTGCAGGGAATGCTTCCGAATTTTATCTGGACTTGAAGATCCAATTATACCGAGAGTGTTTGATGTGAGGTAATTTCTTCGGAAAACAATCGATACAGCAGAGGCTATCGTGCAACTGTTTGCAAATATATCAACTTCGCTAGTTTCAAAAAACATTTCACGAAACCGTTTACAAGCCTTTTCTAAGACAAGAACATCATCGATACAGTAGGCTTCTAAGGAGGTTTGTAAATTGTATAAACTACCATTATACTTTATATTTTCTACATACCACCAGTCTAAAAATTCTTTCTGGTCCTCAGGTTTCATTTTTTCAGGCTCAAAGTATTTTATAGCAGGGAACGATCCACAGTATTTTTGCATTTTCTTTGTGTTCAGACAGTGTGGAAACCATCCTTTACAAAGATTTGTAGTAAAGTTAAAACTTTTCGGAAGACTTCTCAAAGAACAGCTTAAAAAATTGTAGCTATCAAGAAACTTTATATTGCGACCAATCTGTATTTGCATAAACTTAGTACCTTTGATAATTACATTTTTTGGCACAATATTTTGTTTATATAACCATTCTAAAATAAAATATGAGTCGTATCCAGACAGAAAGTGAGCAATAACAATGTGAAGAGTATTCCGATGTTGCTTGCTTTGTTCAAGCAAAAACGTCATAAACTCACAAACACAATTCTCACCTCGATGAACAATTTCGGGCGAGTCCTCTTCCTTAGAGACTAGTAAATTTGGAACATGCTTGCCTGTGTCTTCGTCTGTCATTGACTCCACGTCAAAGTAAATGTATTTGATTGTTTGTTGTTCAGAAAGTTTAACTTTCTGCATGTAACACAAATGATTCTTAGGATGGTACCATCCTTTACACACCGAGCAGTAGAATTCACCACAGTGATGGTTGTCCAGATTTGCTGTTAAAATTCGTTTTCCGCATGCCTGACATTTTGTATAGTTTTCACAGTTTTTAGCCGATAAATGAGCTGTTAAACAATCGCTTGAAAAAACACGCATGCTACAGTATATGCAAGTGATGTCACTCCTTTCTAATGATCGGTTAATACATATACTATTGAAACACAAAGGACAACTTTTTTCACAGCGATGTGTCTTTTTGAAAGGCTTAAGACATTTTTCGCAAAAGAATTTGCTTGAAAAGAAGCCACAGATACTTTTAATTATATCAAAGTGATCATTGTTTAGTAACAAATACAATTTCCTTTTGTTATTATCTCCGTTGAATACCACATTTCCAATTCCATCGAAAACTACTATTTGGTACTGTGCAAGGTGGGCTTGAAATAAATTTAGTTCTTCGATTCCACAAGGTGTTCCGTACTCCACTCCACTATCGAAATAAAATTGTTTTATCATTTCTATGTCTCGACTGACAGATCTTATTACATTTCGAACTCGGTCTATACTAGGATTGTTACAGATTTGCAAGTTTGTAAGAAGAGCAACCCCCAAGCAGTTTGCAGAAACTGGAACTTGAACTATACTTCTTTTTGCTGCACGAAAAGAATCAAAGGTACTTGAAGAGTTTGTAGTTTTGGACTTACCCATTCCTGGGGAAGGGAATTCAGTGTGAATAATATTTAGCTTTAAACCTTTGTCTAAAAATAAACTTTCGTTTGAATTTAAGGTAGATTCAATTCTATCCAGCACCATTTCGAGAGAAAACTGATCCATCTTAATATATGGGATACTAATAGGATATTGCAAATTGTTACTTTGAATGATGAGTCTGAAGTAGTCATGATGCTTAATATCTTTTGTTACATAATCGAAGATTTCACCTAAAATATTGTATAATTTTTCACTGAGTTCCAACATATTTGTATCATCAAGACCCTTAAAGGTTACTGTGTAGTCGAAGATTTTTGTTTTAAATTTTTTGCTTGATCTTTCTTCAACAGCGCTTATGCTATAATACTTGCTAAAGAACTCACGACCATCTGCGCTTGTTATCCCTCGAGTCTTTGGTCGTTTCGTTTCGATCGAAGAATGGCTACCGTGATCAGCGCTGCGCTTGAACGACATGACTGATTTGTGTCTGTCTGAATCTCCAGCTTATATAGCAGATTTTGACTTACAAATTTCTAAAAACTTAAAATATTTATCTTTACGATTATTTACCAAAGTCTTATTTTTGGCTATTTTCAATAATAAATTTTCGAAATTTTGCTATTTTTGGCACCTTCAAATTTATTGTGTCTTAAATTTTGCTATTTTTGGCATCTAAAAATTAATTATACCTAAAATCAGCTATTTTGACATTATTTCATCACAAAATTACATCATTCTTGTATTGGCTAGCTTGTGTAATTTTTACTAACATCTCTTATATAAATCAGCGTTTCTGTCTCACTTTATCAAAAATGGCTCAAAAGCGTATTTCTGAATCTACGATGGACGGTATTCTATCAAAGATCAGTCGTCAAGATGTACAACTGCAGCAACACCAAGAACCAGTTATTCAAGATCCAATGCCTGTTGTGGAACAAGATCAATTGAAATTTGCTTTACCGGACAATTACATTATCGTTAGCTCAGAAGAAGAAATACAGAAAAAGCGTGGAATCAAGGCAATTCGTCCAATTTTTGTCAACAACAGCTTCTCAGGAAATCTTATTGATGTTCGCTATTTCATTCCAATGATGGATCTAACCAAGACAGATTACGTTCGAAATCAGCGCGGTGAAATTTTGGTGAAACCTACGAGAGGTATTTCTCTGAATATGTATGAAGCTCGTCAAGCATTGAAAGCCATAGAAAAAACTCTTGATACTCTTGAAAGAATGCAATAAATATTTTTTAAAAAATAATGTATATATTGTACAGTTTATTTCAATATTTGTAAATTGAAATATGTCTAATAAATTGCTCAAAGAGTTGTGGTATGACCCTACATCGGCATGTGCATTTTCTGGCGTTGACAGACTTTATAGTGAGGCTAAGAAACATAGAAAGAATATCAAAAAGACATTTGTTGCCTCTTGGTTAGCTCATCAAGCACTCTACACACAAACAAAAGCTGTCCCAAGAAAATTTGCTCGCCGTCATATTATAGCAACACTTGACTCGTGTTGGTCTTGTGATCTCATGGACATTAGTGTCCTAAAGCGATTCAATTCATTCTTTTCGTATATTCTTGTGTGTGTTGATCAATTTTCAAGATTTCTCTTTTGTAAACCTTTAAAATCAAAACGTCCCGAAAACGTCAAGAAAGCGTTTGAAGATATTTTTAGCATCTCACATCGTCAGCCTAGTTCTATAAACGTTGACAACGGCTTAGAGTTTAAAAACAAAGTTGTAAAAGAATATTTTGCAAAACAAAATATTCATGTGTATTTTACAACTGATCCAAATATCAAAAGCTCGCAAAGCGAACGTACTATTAGACTATTAAAGTCTACCATATACAAATTTTGTATGTCGCGAAAGAATTGGAGCTTTATTCAATCCCTCGATAAAATTGTGAAGGGTTTAAATTCTCGAAAAATGAAGGTTTTAGGAGGAATTTCTCCTAGTGAAGTAAATCCTTCCAATCAGGCTGATATTTACGAACGAATGTATACCAAAGTAAAGTCATTCAAAACTCCGAAATTTCAAGTAGGTGATCACGTTAGGATTAAGATGAAAAAGATGCAGTTTGCAAGAGGTCACGACCTGACGTTTTCAAAGGAAATTTATCAAATTAACCAAATTTTGCATACTCATCCTGCCACGTATCGTATTTCAGATGTAAATAATTCAATTTTGAATCGAAGTTTCTATGCGACCGAATTGGTTCTTGTTCCAAATCCTGTGGAGCAGAGGACTGTGATCATACCTACGCCTCCAAAGCAAAAGAGAACAATTTAATACTTTTTACGCCCAGAAATCTATAAATACTGGGCAGTAATGAGGTAAAATCAATTTTATAATGTATACAACTCCTACTATTTACAATATGGCTAGGCATGCATGTATTCCTGTCAAAATGGTTAGCTTGGCAGGTGTGCGTAAAAAGACTAAGGTAAAAGCTGTAAAAAAGGTCAAAAGAGGTCGACCTAAAAAGAAGGTCGTGAAGAAGCGGCGAACAGTCAGAAAACGCAAGACCAAAATTTAATTATTTTTTAACTCCTGTAATCTATATAAAGCCGTAAAAACACCTAATTTTCAGTTTTTAAACAAAAAATGGCGAATACAGTAGATATGGCTCATGTAGGTACTCAGCCTTGCAATATTGATAGCTTGGCTTGGTCCGAAGTTCCATTAGTTCAAAATGCTGTTGAGGAAACCGTGCTTAAAGAGTTTACAATTATGTCAGGTCTCCCAAATGCAAATAATTCCACCCTCACATTTAGGTTAGAAAGAGATCCAAATTGGTGTGTTGATTTAAGTTCAGTTTTTATGTTACTAAACATAAAGGTTTTAAATGATAAAATGCAACCTATCGCAGTTGACGAAAAGGTAGCTCCCTGCAACCTGCCAGGAAATTCCCTGTTTTCAGACCTCGAGTTAAGCATAAACAACATTAAAGTTACTCCTGATGGATCAAATTTTGCTTATATGAATTATGTGTTGGCATTGACAAATTTAGAGAAAGGCGTTAAAGAGTCTGTTTTGCAAGCCTCAATGTTCTATAAAGACACAGCTTTTTCCTTTAATAGTTTGCAAGATAACCAGGGTTTAGTACAACGGCAAACATTTATTTTAAAATCACAAGAATGTAATTTATATGTAAAACCATTCAACTCTGTATTCAATTCCAGCAGATGCTTACCGACTGATTGTGAGTTGCAAATAAAGCTATCGCGACAGCCTCACAATTTTGTTCTTGTTGGATTGAAAGGAAAATCTTACATTATTCAAATTGATAATATTCAAGTATTTTGTAATTTTGTTAAACCCACTTCGGCATCTCTGCAGGAACAAAATAGATGTCTTGCAAGTAATAAGTTGTTTATTCCATCTCTAAGACACACACTTTATGATCACATAATTCGCAAAAATGACACAACTCACCAGTGGACTCTAATTCCTGCAGGCAGCATGCCTAAACGTATTTATGTTTTCATGGTAAGGAAAAATGCTGCGGATGGCACCGATATAACACTCAATCCTTATGAATTTATTCATAACAATGTAACCAATTTTACTTTGTACAAAAATGAGCAACCAATATTTACAACTGAAGGTCTCTCTTCCTCGTTTGATGGTAAAGATTATGCTTTTGCATACTTTTCAATGTTTCGTGGTCTTGGATTTGCTAATAAAAGTTTAGATATATCCTACGACGATTTTCCAGGAGGATATACGATTTGGATAGCTGACTTAACAGCTTCAAATTCTAGTAGCTGTGGAACTTTTGTTGAGAGTCCAAGCCAAGGATATTTGAAGATTAAATTAACCTTTGGCAAACCAGTTTCAGAAGATACGGTACTTTACGCATTGTGCGAAGAATCAACAAATTTGTTGTTTCAATCCAACAGAGTTCCAACGTATGCTTACTAAAACTCCCCCCTTTCTCCCTCCCTTCCAAGGCAGGGGGGTGGGGAGGGTGATCGCCGCCGTAACTGCGCTGCGGTAACGCAGCGCAGTTATTAATTTTTACGATAATTTTCCTATATAAGATATAGCGTTGAACAGTTGTACAAAATGGATTTCTTAATTAAAGAGGTTGAAATTGATTCCAGGATTAAGCTTAATAGCAGAATCCTTCTAGTTGGTGAATCAATGTCGGGCAAAACTGAGTTATGCTTTCGACTTTTTGCAGAAAATTGTTTTGAAGCAAAATTCGATAATATATTATTTTGTTATGATGTTTATCAACCAATCTATGATAAATTTAAAGAAATTTTGCCTGAAATTATATTTCATCAAGGATTGCCTTTAGAACAGTTAGAAGATGAAAATTTTTGGGCCAACAAATACAATTGTCTCATACTCGACGACTTGCAACACGATGTGATAAATTCTCTAGAATGTATGAGACTATTTACAATATACAGTCATCATAGAAATATAACTGTTTTAGCACTTTTTCAAGCAATGTATTTGAAAGGCAAATACAGTGTCATAATTAGCCGTCAAATGAATCACATCTTTCTTCTTTCGTGTCGCAGAGATCTTAGACAAGTTTACACATTTGCTCAGAGCATTTTGCCTTACAAGGCTAAAATCTTTATGAATGTGTTTGAGGAAACCACACAAGCTATACCCTTTGGTTTCATTTGGGTCAACCTATGTCCATACAACCATCCTCTTCTCAAGTTTCGCTCCTCTCTTCCATGTGATTCTATACAAAACATATATATTATTTAATGTTTACTAATATTTGTTATATATATTTGCACTGAATTTATGATTTTAAATTAAAATGTCGAAAGTTTTACTTGATAGTATATCTAGTCTGGATATTATAGCAAATTTATCAAGTAGCGCTAAAATAAGAGCTTTGCTAACGCCTGCTGTTATCAAAGGTGTAACCGAAATTTGCTATAATATCCTTTACACAGATTTGAACCTTGCAAAGCGTGATATTGTGTATTTGAGAAAGTATAAGAGCCTCATAACTAAATTATCTGCTAAATCAGGTAGTATTCAGTCGAAACAAAAACTGTTGTCCAAAAACTCATTGTTTCTAAAGCGTTTAGTGAAAACTGTTCTCCCCGTTTTAAAAACGTTCGTCTAAAATGTCGAAATATTATCTTATTAAAGAAGGACTGGTCCCAGATTTACCACAAAATCCTTCACAGTTTGACTTGGATGTTTTGCAAATTCTGAAAACCGACGAGAGTGCGGACGAAAAAGCTCATAAAATTGTGCAACTTTCAAAAATATTCGTGACGAAAGCGGAGCCTTCGCGAGATGCAAATGAAATTTTAGAATTGTTTCCTAAACAATTCAAGGGAAAAGTTAAAGTACTGTTGCATTATTTACGAAATGCTGTAATTAATGAAGATGGTAGTTTTACTGTCGGTGACCAGTCCTTCTCTTCTATAGTGGATCTCATAAGATATGTAGTAGTACCTTATGATACAAATGTTCCTGAGGATGGCGCTAGATTTGTAGAATTTTTACATAGCATTAACGTTCCAAGCATGGTTTTTGCCAAAAAATATCCTGCTCGCCAAAAGCAAGTCAGTAATTGGAAGAAAATTTATTGAACAGACTTCATTTTTTTCTTTCGTGTTCTAAAGTCTGCATCTTTCTTCGGCAAAGAATTAAGAGATAATAGTGGATACAAATTAGAGTACATTGGACAGTTTGTCCCGTGTTTGCAGCACGCAGTTCCCACCATTCGAACGTGAATACATTTGTTTGGAGAATCAATTTTGCAGCATTCTTCTTGAGCATGCGCGCAGTTTTGACCGTGAGCACAGCAAAATTCATCGTTTCCAATTAGGAAAATGTGAGGATTTGTTGTTGCATAGTCATAGCAGCCACATCTATAAAAAATACTCTAATTTTATTTTAGCTTGCTGTTGCGATGGTTTCGAGTGATTCGAAGAGATTTGCTCATTCTGCTGTGCGATTTTCGAGTAAGTAAATGAAAATTTTGTAAAGTTAGTAGCATTACAAAGTTATGGATATAAATAGAACATACTTGCAGCAATAGGAACCACCACGCTGAAGCAATTTTTGAATTGTTCGATACATATGATATCCATCGCAGGAACGGCATTCGTTGTGATTTGCACTGTGAGAGATAAAGTTGCCTTTGGAATATAGTTGACAATTAGAAACATAAGGTTTTCGCTTAAGACACAGGTTGCACGAAAATTTGTCGGAGTAATCGTTATTTGCATTTTGGTCAATTATCTTTTGAGTAATAAAAGAGTCAGTTTCTTTGTCTTTGCAAACTTGAGTGGTCCAGTAGTTTCGCGCATCTGCAGATGGATGTAGCGTTGACTGAAGTAGGTAAATTTTCCTGAAAGAATCCGCTGCACTATCCCAGTCGTAATTATGTGGAATGGAAATTGTTGTTGCAGCGTCAGTAACATCAATTTTAATACCAGTCTGATTTTGTGTATTAACACAATTTTCGATTGAATTGTTGCAGTTCGTATCATCACTTTGTGCCATATATTGAGCTGAGTCATTAACAGAATGTTCGGATGAATAGTTACAAGCACTAGCGTCATTTGGATTAACATCGATTTGTGCACCATACTGATCATCAGAATTACAAGTTTCAATGTGATCATCCAAATCCCAAAATGGTAATGCATTGTTATGGTTACAGTCATTGACATCAATTCGTGCACCACATTGATATTGTTGACTAATTGTATTATTAATTTCAATACCGTCATCCAAGTCCCAAAATGAAAAAGTATTAATTTCAGAATTTTGGTCAATGGTCAAACCGGCGACTGTGGTATTGTTAATTGTTGGGCTATTGCTGCTTATTGACATGGTGAGTAAATAATATACAAGCTGAAACATATTTACTACACAATATATTACACGCTAAAAGGACGGGTAATCACGCTTGGAAAGTTACAGTTTAAGATACTGTCATTAAAATATGAATTATATTCCCTCTCAATTATTATAAAATAAGGATGCTTTTCAACATTACACAGATGTAGACGTTTCTTGGGATTACGATGACAGCACTTTTCAATAAAGTCGGCCATTGGTTTAGACAAATGACTATAGTATATTGGATTATCGAAGTATCTTCCAGTTAGTAGAAACAACGCAACTTTTCCAAGCTGATAAACTGTAAGAACATTAGAATTGCAATAGGCAATGTTGTTTAGACCTCGTACTTCTGGCATTGTACATGGAATACAACCAGGTCCTAATTTGATTTTTGATCCAGGTTTAGCCTTAATCGCTCCACCAAAATCTATGATAAATGGTGTCAGGCTTTCCGCATCATAAATAATATTAGCTGCGGAAATGTCGCGGTGAACCACGTTTAAGTTTGTCAGAGCAAGAAATGTTTTTATTATTTGATACATCACAAAATTAGCTTCTTTTTCCGTAAGTGGACCATGTTTGGCAATATATCGTTCAAAATCCTCCGCGCCCGGAATCAGAGGCATGATCATGTAGAATTTTGTATTTCCATATTGAGATTTGCAGAAACCATAATCCAGTAGTGGCATCACATTTTGTATCTGAAACATTAATTATAGACCGATGCTGGGTGCGTATGTGGTGACAAACGGCTAGTGTGTCGTCCGTCGTTCTCCTACAATATGCTGCATTGTCCATCTGCGACGACCTTAGTATTCTACGGACCTCCAGCGATAGATGCCTGCACCTTCAACTGCAGCAATTTGAACGCAAAGTTGCCTGTGTTAACGACGATCGTAGCGTTCGACGATGGTTATTGTTGTTTATCAAAGCTATGCTGCTTCAATTTGCTTGGGCTGGATTGCTTCCAGTGTGGAAGGTATTAATGAGAATTATATTATTTTTGTGGCTTAACTTTGCTACTAATTATCGTTTCTTTGAGGAATATAACATGTCAGGACACCATAACTGAAGCTCAAATTTCAGTATATATTATATTGCTCAGCTCGATCGTATATTTATTTAGGTGGGTGTTCGCAATAAATGTTTATGGGATACAAAAAATTTGTTGGTACCGAGCTTTATGGAGGCAATTTTATGAAATTTCATTGCAATTCTCATGATAATTAACCATTGGATCATGAATTTGCTTTGTTTTTATTTCGAGCAGCTTCGAAGAAAATATAGTCGATGTGATGAGTCTTACGAGCTAGGCACTGATCTATGATGACACTGACTCCTGTGATCCTTAAGACATCTCACAACTCTATTTGATAACATCATACTGTCGAATGCAAGCTACCGGATGAATTAAGTTTGAATTTGTATAAAGTTTCCGAAAAGCAACTACATGTCTGAAGGGTTAATCGTCTTTATGTGTCATTTTTCTCATGGATTAAATTGTGATGGAGCAATAAGTAGTTATATGAATGGCAACGTGAAAAAGCTCTATTTCAGAGTCGCTACGACTTCGACAACCATCGAACTTTCAACTGTTTCATCGACACTGCCTTCGGTGTCTGCCTCGTCTGTTGAACCGATCGTATCTGTCATGACCAATAAACCCGAGACTACTTTAATTCTAAGAACATTAGTTCCTGCGACCCAAAAGTCAATTTTTACAGCTTCACGAATACATATTTTCAAAGCTGAGCAATTTTTGAAGCCTCAAGCAAATTTTGTCACCAAAATACATTTTGTTTACGGCGTTGCTAAAACTATGCCTAGTACAACTATAAAGCCTTCGCAAGCTACTGATAAAGGCTCCACAATTAAGCTAATAGGTGAAGTTGTCTTGTTTCCATCTTTACTAGAAGCCAAGAATTCCTTTTTTAGTACCACGACTACAGTTACCACTACAACATCCACAAAATCTTCAACAACGACTACTACATCTTCCTCGTCTATCACAGTTGTTACGTCAACAATCTCGCGGCGTTCTCCGTCGAGCAATACTGCGCAAAATGGTTCGAGGATCTTGACGACAGTGTCCAGTTATCGAAACGATCCGATAGTTCTTGGCGGAAGTACATCGGCGGCATTTGTTGTTGGTGCAGTTCTTTCTTTTGGAATTGTGTGAGTAATTGTACCTATGCTTGCTAAATTTTTGTTTGTGTCAATTGTGGACGCCTGTTTTAATAATTGTTAAACCTGAACTTAAATACTAGAGCACAGGAACAAAACTTTGGCAAACACATGGTTAATCAATGCTTTGACATTAGATTTTAGGGATATTTTGTCGACCCACTCATCTAATTGTGTAATATCGGTACCTTTTTAAAGTTAGCTAGGTGGAGCTAATGGCTAAAATTTGTTGGGTGCTTACTTTGCTTCTAACTCATATTACCTTCGTTTGAGACAAACGATAAGGCTTGTTTTATTGTTGTATGATTTAAATCCTTACGTGCGGTAGTTCGAGTAGTATCGTTAATTCTTCGGTAGCAGTGTTGGAATCACATAAATCTTGACACTTCGCAACGAATAATTTGTCGTCACTTTTGCGTTGAGATTTATAAACAGAAGATGTATGGCCTTTTGCAGTGATAAGTTCCAAAATTTCATACGTCTCACCGCTAACGGCTGTAAACGATATCATCATTAATTTAAGGTATGCAATTCAAAAAAGACGGCGAAATCATCCGAACAATAATTCGTTTAACACTCTACCACCAAGCAGGCAAGATTTAGATTGTTGTATTAATCGAACGTTTGAAATGTCAATATTGAGCTCTAGAAGAGAAAATACATACGAAACAATTGCAAGCGAGACATCTCATGTGTATGAGGCTCCGGTTTTTATGACAAACCACGAATGGTCAGCATTTTCGTCATCAGATCCAGTGTATCAAGAGACAACAGAGCCAAATGAAGTTAGGTCAGTCGCTCGCACATCTACTTAGAATAGATTACACATTGCTTGCTTGAACATTTTCCTTACTGTTTAGCTTAGCATATAAAAAATATTTTTTCTAATACTGCTCCTAACTGTAACTTAGTAGTAAATTTATTAAATTTCAGTTCATCACCGTTCAGCGGCTTTTCGTCCGCAAGCGCTCAACGTCCAGTTTTGAATGATAGTGATCTCTATGAACGGTTAGATATTTCAACTAGCTATTGTATTTTTAAAGTGATTTTGGGGTTTTTTGATCGAAAGTTTATATTTGGAGCACTTGATATTTTGTGTTACACTTGTTGTCCAATTAAAAATTCAACATATGATCAGCTGATTATATTACAAAAAAATGCCTGCGTATCAAGCTTTCTGTCGTGAATTATCTATATATCGTTGAATATCTTGAGCTAAAATGCTAAAATTATCTAAGCTAAAATATTGAGCAAGTTATTAGAAAATCTCAATGCATGTAAACGCTGAGGAATTTTTAACGAAAATGTTAATTTTTGAGTAATAAAAATTTTCAGATATCCTTGTTGCAACCAAAAAAATTCAACTTTTGATTGACAAATTTTAGCTCAAAAATTCCTGCGGATCTAGCTTTGTCTCACCGAATTACCTATATGTCTGATAGAATTTTTCAATTTTGAGTAATATTGAGGGAGTTATGAGCGAAATTGAAAAATCCTAAACCTCTAAAATGCAAATATAGCAACACCGGCAAATTTTGATACAAATTTTAAATTTAAAATTGTCAGTAACAGCAAAAAACTTAACTTTTGATTGGAAAATTTTAGCTCAAAAATTCCTGCGGATCTAGCTTTGTCTCACCGAATTACCTATATGTCTGATAGAATTTTTCGATTTTGAGTAATATTGAGGGAGTTATGAGCGAAATTTAAAAAATCCTAAATTTCAATGCATTGCTATATTTAGCTACTGTGCTCAATAGTTTAAATTATAAAAGACGAAATATTTTCAGATCAACCGTTGCAGTTGTTACCAAAAATTTAACTTTTGATTGGAGAATTTTAGCTCAAAACTTCATGCGGATCTAGCTTTGTCTCACCGAATTACCTATATGGCTGGTCGAATTTTTCAATTCTGAATATTATTGAGGGAGTTATGAATGAAATTTAAATATCCTAAATCCCTAAAATGTAAATTAAAAACTGTCAGTAACAGCAAAAAACTTTTGATTCGAAAATTTTAGCTCAAAAATTCGTGCGGATCTAGCTTTTTCTCACCGAATTACCTATATGTCTGATAGAATTTTTCAATTTTGAGTAATACTGAGGGAGTTATGAGTGAAATTGAAAAATCAAAAGTATTGGTATTTATGAAATGATTTTTTAAATTTGCCGTCTTTTGTATTAGCTTGAGGGTTACCTACATAACCTAGCATCCTACCCTATTTTACGTCTAGAACTGAAGCTGTTGAAATTTGCAGACCATAAAACCCATTATGTTGTTATCCTGATCGGAACTATTACCTCGGCCCCCAGCGGATAGCGCCATCTGGCCGCCCCGTGACTCTGGCTGTAGCTTCGGTAAATATTCGTTACAGGGCAACATAATTCGATTTATGGTCATTAAATTTGAACATTTCAATTGAAGACGGGAGACATCTCAGCGAGGCGTGACTCAGTATCCATAGTCCAGTTCACCTGGCAAATGCTTTAAGTAGATGTAAAAAGGTGAACAGAGCTACAGATGTGGTGAAGTTGGCATGTCTACCATTGCCTGAGGTTGCCGGAAGCATCACAGGTTTGCCTCCTGTGATGTGTTCCTGTCGAGTCCTTAGTATGTGGCTTCACAGGGGTCCTCGAGTGCACATGGTGCAAAGAAACGACAACACTCTCGCCCTGATCCACACCGTGCTGTTAGATTCATACGACCAACCTCACTTCACCACATAAATTTGTTTGTCCGTGATACTGTGATCCGTGCATCAATCGGACTGGATGTGCTCCTAGCTTGCTTTGTACATCGTTAAGACATACTGGCTTCTCCAAATCTGATATTTTTCAAAAACTCCTTCTGTGAATAAACTCTCGTGCCCTCTAGTTACTCGTACGTCGATAAAGATAAAAATTTTTCAAATAAGGTTAAAAAATTTGTGAAGGTGACTTATAACTTCAACAGGAACGTTTTTAATTTGTTATTGGTGCAATTTATTTTTAGCGCTTTTCGACAAACACAAACTTTAAAAATTTTGAGATATCGAAGGATGAGTTGTGTGGGAGGAGTGCCAATCCATTTGGTGTCCCTGGCAAAAATTTCAAGCCAATGGACAAAAGCAAGGCTTACAATTAGTTGAGATCATGAATGGAAAAATTAAATTAATTTTAAATTTATAACGAAACATAAGTACCCTTAAAGTAGTTTTAGCGTTTTGTGGGTAGAGCAATTTATCGAACACAAATTTTTCAATGTTTAAATAAAGCAATACAGGTGATATTTATGATTTAGTAGTATCTAAATTTTATCTGTATACTTTGTTTTTCAGGATTCCAAGTGTCACCGACAGGATTAGAAATGTATTGCGTAGGTTTCGCCACGAGAATGGTATTCGAACAAATCAAAACGTTAATTCAAGTGTCGATGGTGGTAATATTGGTTCATGCATCGTCGCAAGCAACGTGACTGGCGGCAACAATATTATTGCTAGCAGCGGTGATATTGGTGTGAATGTTGAAAATCGTGAACAGGATATTAATGCCACTTCCAGTGACGATCGCAATAAAGTTGCTGCCACACAGAACGCTACTGTTGAAAATGACACTTGTGTGGTTATTAATGATGACAGAGTGTGTAGAAATGTTGAAGATACTAGGAACCAGAGTTGTGAATATTAAGCATTTACTTAACAGGTTGTGTCAAAGAAAGAGCTTAATTTGTGGCGTGTGTTAACTTTTTCTACGATTCGAGTTTATTCTTGTATAAAACTGTGCTAGATTAGCGGAGTTAAATTACGGTATATCATATTTTATAAGAAATTTTCAACTATTCATTGTGCTGGCATTGATGCGCTCAATGTATGTGCAAAATATAGTATAAATACACCCGTTGTCGATTTCCAAATTATATTAGCTAGATTAACTAAACATTGTACCTTTTAAAACATCCAGATTGTATATCACGTTGTTAACCACAATCTTGATGTTGAGCTTCTCTTGCTTTCCAACTGCACTAAGTCTCTAGAATGTTCTGCTTTTATACCTAATTTTTGTTTATTTTTGAGATCAAACTTGATTACCTTTGTCATAGAGATAAAATAATTTCAGCTCGAAAATATTTGAATAACGTGACACATGTGGCACGTTGTACCAGTTAAGTCGTTGTTCTACACTGTACTCCGTTTAGTATGCAAACTTATTTTCATTGAATGCAGCATTTGATTGCAAAATAAGCATAAGGTTAAAAATAAATGTGCGACTGGCGCCACCCCAAAATATATAAAGCTTTAAAAAACATTTATAAAGATAACGTGGTTAAAATAACCTTCTGTACTAAAGCGTAACTGACACGTTTTTGAAAAATGTTTACTGCTGTACCACCTTCTTGTTAAAAGTATTTGCAATATTCATTGCAGTGATCGCCTTGACGTCATTTTAACAGGCTAAAGTTAACAACTTGTATCGAAGCTTTTGAATCATCAAACGGAGTATTAAACAATGCTATTGTTTTCCAGTTATATATCTATATTAATTACATAAAAGTGTTACTGATTTTCGTAAATCTACAACTTGCCACGACACATCAAATTTTATTAGTAAACAGTGGCTTTTCCTAGCACAAATTTATTTATGTGCTAAACTGAAATAGTTCTAGATGGTTTTATTTTATTGATTTTCGCAGTGTCTGTAAAACCAAATTTTGTGCCCAAGAAATATGGCATTTTGTTTTTTTCTGTCATAGAGTTTTACGCCATAGAGTAATTCACAAGCGCTTTTAACAAAAATATTTACAATAAAAAATACTGTATAGATTAAAAATAGATCATATTGATCGCTTTTTGTCAAAAATATTTGATTATGGGATTTGTTTTTGCTTTTTAATGAGATTGTGTCATGATAGAAGTTTCCATTAACTGAAATAAAATTTGATAAATAACAGGTTTTGTTCAAAAACAATTAATTATAGATATGTTTCTTGGTTTTAATGACACTGATGTATGTGTTTCGCAACTGCAAAAAATGTGCAGCGTCCAGGACTGTCACCGTGTAATAGCATTTGTATAATCCGGAATTTCATAACAAACTGAAAGTTATTTCTGTTTGGTTTATTTTTACATGTTTGAATAATGCAATAACAAAGAGATTTTTTTCCAAAGCCAACTGATAAAATGGTTAGCCTAATTTATGTGAGACGTGCTTATTGATAGATTTCGAGCGTTTATCCTTCCAGAGTAGTTATAACAAACTGTGCTATGCGTATTGCTATAATATCTTCTGGTTTATTTACTCAGCGGACTTTCTAGATTTCAAGAAATATGTCTTATTTTTTCGATCTCTGCTTGGTACTAAAACTGTTGGGCCTGAGGAAAACTTGAATTCTGAGTCTATTATACATGGGCGGTGATTCCTAAAAAATAGTGGGGGGTGACCATAATTTTTGTTTAGTTCTTATCACCGTAACTTGATTTCTGGGGGAAGGGGGGATGCAACCCCCTAATCCCCCGGGATCGCCGTCTATACTGTTCTACAAAATTGATAAAAGCTGCAAGAACTCGTCATATGCAGCTGTATAGAACTTCTCTCGCTCTAAAAACTCTAAGAAGATCCATATATATTCATGGATTTATACAGAGAAGAGTGTTTTTCTGTGTATATTTAGGGTCTCTTGGGCCCACTGTAAAAAAGAGTTTATCTAATCTTACAATAACAGTGACTATCACAATATATAATCATAAGCAGCTAGATATGCTTCATACATAATAAATGCCATAACGTTTGTACGGTAATGTGAATCGTTATATTTATAAAGTGTGTATCACCGAGTGCAGAATGTTTGAATCATTTTGCTTCTGAGACGAGTTGGACGAGACTAAACAGATTGTCGTTCCCAAGTTCTTAAAATATTGACACTAAATTTGTTGCAAATGAATAATTTTATAAAGAATTTTAGTGCATTTGAAATTGCTCAACCCTAACTTCAATATATTGCGCTAAAATTAGCCCTTGCCGAGACTTAATTAAATGGATAACAAACTTACAATCAGACCAGAAATTTTGGTATTTTAGCAGTTAGATATTATAAGCAAGGAACCTTCTAAAAATATATTTTGAATATATTTTCAACGTGCATATAACAATGTGTGACATATATTATTTGCTTTATCAGACGCTTCAGTATAAATGTATGCAGCCAAAACTACCTAATATATATTATGTTCAAGTGTATAATCTAGGTCCCAAAAATATTGACGGACATTATATTCATTCATTATTGTGTGGTAGATGCGCGTTGTTCATTTAATTAAAGGTAAATATATTGCATCAATCGTATTCCGCAAATAAAATTTTGTGGAGCTGACTATCATATCAATCTGGAAATGTCCGTCATCGTTTAATGTTTGTCTTAAACTCTAATCAATCATTTTAAGTGTCATTTTTGGAAAACCAAACAACTGTAACGATATAAAGTGGTATAACAGTTATAAGAGTTGTTACATTACTTTGACATTATGTTCTATAAATATTCTGAAAATGACGATAGAGGATTGCTGCTGCTGTTTAAACTGGATATTTTTATGCTGGGCAATATATATCAGCTGGGATACAATAAATCTTTATTACAGCAAATGTTCAAAATATTTGAAAATAAAATAATTTCAATGGCATTGTTTACGTAGTGATAAATGGATCAAAACTATATTTGTTTCATATATGTATGAATGATGTATGTATTCATATATGTATGTATATATATGGCTTTGATGACAATGTTCAACTAGACAACAAAATATAAAGATCTAAATTGCAGGTTTTCTTCTAAAATTTTCCATATGTGTATGATGTAAACTTTGACAGCAGTCGTTAATTATTTATATTTCCATCCGGCGAAATTCCTATTGAATGAACTGTTTATCGCTATTTGCAGTGAAAATTTAGATTTGGTAGATTTTAAATAAATAAAGGACGAGCGAAAGAGTACATAGATTGTGGTAATTGGCGAAAAGCTGTCGCTTCTGTGTACCAAAAAGCAAGGTTTCCGCGAAATTATAAATTATAGTTAGCGAAAGTAAATAGCTGAATAACCTGGCTTCAATTTGCAAAAGAATTAAGGTGGAAAATTATTAGACATTGATTCCGCAAATTACAATACATGGATAAATTCTTAAGGTACATACTAATTTTGGCGGAATACCCATATGTATTGTAATCCCTTCTGCAAAACAATGATGTTAAACACCTATTTTGGTCTGAATTTGTGCTCCTGTCGTCCATAAAGGGTAAAACCGATTTGGCTCCAATTTTTAAGAGAAGTGTGATATTAAACGTTAAACACTTAGCGCTGTAGCTGCAGCTTGACAAAACAATAATGGACTGAACCCCTATTCCGATCTATATCGGCGTTAATTTTTCCACTAGTTGCTCGCATACACATTTATGTGCTTTACGTGCAGAGGGATCCCATCAAGGTAACATTTCCACGAGGAAATAAAGGGCACAAAATTTTTTGAAGAAATGCGCCCAAATCACCTAGAATGAGCATATGGTCTGCGAATTCCACTCAAGTTAAAGCGAGCGTATGCTTTTCTTGATGCAGTGCAAAGAAGTTATTCCTCGTTACACCGTCGTGCGGCAATCGTTGTTGTCATTACACTGCGCGTGCAACTTTAAACAATGTTGTTACAAGCAGTGTAACATCAATTGATATAGCCGCTATAAGCATCGTTCAGAAATATCAGCTGCTGCACGAAGCTTGTACCGGCTGACACCATTGTCATGACAATGTAACAAAATTTGCAGTGTAACGACCACTGCGGTTCTCGCGTAACCGTGTGCTGTGACTGCACGCATCTTAATGTGAACGACGCATATGAGCAAGTCTTCGGTTTTTTCTTCTGTCAGTTTTTGATCAAATCCTAACGGCAGCCGCAACTTCCAATACTGCTAACATTAGTGAGAACGTCGCAGTTACAACTGAAATTTCTGTCTACATTATTAACACAAAGCAGTTGGAACACTTTACATTTCCGTACAACATAAACGTACGTCAACTGTCGGGGAAGCAACTACATAGTTTGCGGTAACAATTATAGCTTAAAATAAATTGGTTCCTATAGCATAAATTAATTATGATTATCCACAGAGATGTTTGGAATTTGTTTAACAAAATTAATTTTTACGAACTCGGGGGGGGGGTTGTTTGAAGAAAACGGCGAGGCTTGTTATTTTCAATAGCGTTAGATTTTTTATTGTGCAATGATATTTAAAAATTTTATAAGAGATTAAGTGTGGAACAATTTTCTTAAAGAATTAGTTCACTTTTAGTTCTTCCAAACAACTGAATCGCACAAATAGAATTACGTGCGACGAATTTACGTTTCCGAGCCAGGCAATTGCTAACGTATTGGGTCAACTACCAGTCAACTCATTCATATACACAAAGGGTCGGGAGCAGAAATTATTCATAAAACAATACGTGGAAAATTTGCGTTACAATGTTGTCGACTTAGGAGAAGACGGGCTTCCAAGTTACAAAATGTTTGAACGGTATTTGTGGGCCGACTGTTGCGTCTTCCACAAGCAACGACCACTGGTTCAACAACGATTTTGCAGTATGTTTCGGTTAAAGTTGATCCTGAACTACATGACACTACGAAAATATTTCTAAAAGGTTCTTGGAATTAATGAGATGGGTTATATTCTTCTAACACTGAACTTTGGTTTATATTTATACTATCAATATCATTTGCAATCACTATTGTTTTCGACTTGCTGTCATATTGGTAAAAATAATGTGAATTTGATCTAAGAGCTTCTAGATTTCTATTACGATGAAATTCGTTTGGGCTAAAAATTCTTCGACTGTATCTAATTTTTATGAATAGCTAGGATTACTTGATAACATCAGATACATTCCGCTTGCCACAACCTTGTATGTAGAACAGGTTAAATAGTCTTATACGGGATTCCTGCCATTTCGGAGAATAGAATTCTAGAAGTTCTTTGGTCAAATTCACATTATTTTTACCAATTTGACAGCAAGTCGAAAATATTTTATATTGACGATATGAAATATTGTTTATTTTCTACAAGGTAAATTTCCAAGGTTTGTAGAGCTAAAATATATATAAATGTATCATAAAATTCGCAGAACAAATGGGCTGTGGAACTTATTTAGTTTCTGTTTTTGTATCTCTTGCATTTACTAAAGTGATTTAAAGTGTAATTTTCACGCTAGTAGGATTTCGCCATCTTACGCTCAGCGTATTATATTCTGTTAAGCAACATAAATTGTTTCTTAGAACAATACCAAATATATCGCCCAAGCCATAAATATCTGTTATCCTTGCGAACTTTGTTTGATGTTCTTCCGTCACAAACTGTTCCAAAGTATGTACGCATGATTACAGTTAAATACGTAAAAGAAAATTTAAAAATAAAAAATAGTAAATTTGTTTCTAAAACGCTTTTTCAAATCATTAAAATATAGTGAGAACACTTGTTCGAAAAGCCTTCGATATTCGCTCGAAGCGCGTTCTTTCGAACCTTGGAAGTCATTTCTGGCATGGACTGTATTTGCAGTTAAGCAAAGTAGAAAGAATGTTTAATTTGAACTATATTCTGAATTTTGAACTTCAGTAAAGTTTAAACTATATTATGAAATGGTATTGTTAATTTGAATTATAGATGTTTTTTAAAAAACAATGCCTCTACGGGTTAAAACTTTGCGAAAACAAATTAGCTTGTAACCTACGTTATTAATATTTACAATCGTGGTTCTAGATATCTCTACGCCTTGGGATGTATTATTAACGCAACGAGTCATGTTTCGTAAGTTTAACCTTTCACAAACGGTGCCGCAACGGTGCCGTCAATTAACCATAACTGTGTATTCCTTTAAAGGTTGTGATTTCTTCACATACGTGATTTCTACATATGTATCGTTACTAAATAGCAATAAAGGTTTGATGATTTAGAAAGACGAAAGCTCTTTCGTTTACTCTTTTGTTCTGCAGATTATATTTCGCCACCCCTGATAGACTTTATCTTGGCGAAGCGAGAGACGTCTGCAAAGCAAAGCGATCAACACGCCTGTAATAAAATTAACTGGCTGCCAAAGGTTTTTAAAATAAATGAGCTATTATTTAGAGATAAAGGAAAACTGTGAATCTCAAGAATTAGTTTTAAGTTATTTGTAGATGTAAGCAATATGTAGTTCTATTTAGTTGAAATGGTTTTCGTTAGGGTCGAACACTAGAATAGATTTCACCTTCCGGAGGAAGGTTATTAGAGTTCATTTGAATAATGTATTTCGTTAGCCTCAGCAAAACCTTTTTTGGATACACTACTCGGCTTTATTTCTTTGCTGTTCGGAATATAACAATTTTTTAAAGATATGCTTTTCATCAACATATTATTTTGCTTTATTAGGCTGGATTTTTGACAATGCTGTTCAAAGATTTTTCATCTGCGCTACGGAATTCACGTTGTACAATTGGTTTTTGACGTATGGGTGAGAAAACTATTTTCAAGCCTTCCAATCAAGTGTTTTATCGCTACTGCTCAAAAATACGAACACGGAATTAAGGATATGACCTGCACTAAACATATATGTTTATATTATGAATATGTTTAGGAAATAATGCAGTTTAAACAAGATTCATTTTTGGCTTTAATGCACAATTACGTTTCTGTTTACATGTCAATAATTATTCTTGAGAGTTTGTCCTCAATTCTACAAATACCGAGCTTGCACAAATCGATACTGAACCTTGGATGCTCTACATACTGCCACAATAACCTTCAGCGTATGCATATGCTTTTATAAAGCAGAGAACAATTTTTTAAAATTTTGAAAATACATTTTTGAAGACCTATTTTTTGAAAATATATTTTTGAAACCCTATGTATTACCAACCATTTATCAAGCAGGTACGAGAAAGTTTTGTGGAATAACACGAAAACATAACCCACTTTTTCGAAGTTTGTGAAAAAAGTGCTGTAATATTTGTGCGGGGCATTCGAATGTTTGGTCTGAAAATGTACCACTTGGGACCACAAAAACGGCTGTCACCAAAAGGGGTCTTATACTACTCATAACCAACCCCGTCCCATATCCTCCTGTCGGCATGTGTGTCTGGCCCGTGTCTGCCTAGTTTACTGCTTTTTATATGCTCAATACAAATCCCATGGCTCTATTCAGAACTGCGCCTATTGAACTTAAATAAACCATCGTGCAAAAGTTTTTGATGCGGTAGAGGAAGCAAGCTATACTTATGCTAAGATTATAAATTTAGTCGATGCTTGGAATATATAGTTTTTCCATTTCTACCATTTAAATCATATGCTTGAAATGGAAAGGCTGTTTAAGCGGGTTGGAATAATGCACACGACCGCAATATTTTGTTTCTTAACGGCGTTTCAACTATTTTCGACAATAAAATTCAGAAATAGTTTTTCCAGTTTTTCCGGGGGGGGGCAGGAAAACAAAGGAAAACCTCATTTATTCCGTCGTTTTTCAGGTGCCCAACCCTGGCTGTCAGCTTATTTTTTCACTATTTTTCACTATTTTTGGACAGCGGAGGACAGTGAACGGCTGGGGCGGGATAAATCTGCACCCTGGATGGTCGTCTATTAATGAAATTTAAAGTTTTGATGTAGCTCTTATAGGTGACCGGTTAGAGGCCGTTTTAACTGTCAGAGGTGAGATGATTTTGTCTTCACCGCGGGTTAAGTGCATCACGAGCGGACCCATGGGGATCGGCTGCCCCTGGTTTCTAGTAATATAGGTAGTATAAGATCCACTGGAGGGACGGGGCTCAGAAAATGGGGGAGTTTTTGTTATTTTGGTTGCCCTTTTAGGTTTGGAAAAATGTGTGCTTAAGTGCCTGTTCGGGGGTCAATAAGTGCTTATGAGTGAGGGAGAGGCTGATCCGAAGGAGAGATTTGGTAGTCTTTGAGATCCCTAATGATAATTCAACAACCCCAGTTGGCCTTAAGTGTAACCCGACGACGAGAACTGTAAATTTAGATTACTCTCGTGGAAACGATATTTTCCCTTTAAGTTAATGGCTCGTTTACGTTAAGTTTTGTGCAGCTTGACCTAGGTTCGTCCCACAGTTAGCCTTGACTGTTTGGACAAATTTATAGTTTTAGCTAGCTATCAGGTTTTTCTTCAGCGACATATCTAGCTTTGGCTTTTGTCCGACTAGTCAGCCGCCACCAAGTCGGACATATTTTATAGTTCCGGCTGACTGTTTTCACTGCATTTTTGCTGATAGGTATGCGTTTTCGTAGGTGCTAAATAGTATTTTTCGGAAAGGCAGATATTTGTTTCTTTCAGTATGTTTTCCTAAATTTAAGTGATTTGTGATAACCAATTCTTCCTTTACTGGTGTTTAAATATATACACTGCAAAAATGTATCGTTAAGCCTTTTGAATCTTTAACTTGCATCAGGTCGTGGTGGCACACTGGCGGATATTACCAGCTTTAACTTCGAAATAGGTTACCTGTGCCGTGTGTGTGATCTTAAATAGGTGTGGAATCATTTCAATCACGGCGATTTTCTCTATTCTACACTGGGTTCTTCGAATTACTAAAATTGCACCTGGAGTTACTGAACTTACCTGGAGTGGTCCCTCTAGTTTATCTCCCACCAGTTGAACTGGGGAAACATTGAAATATTTTAACTGCTAGAACACGACAAATATGTGCATTTGGCTATTCATTGCGATGGTACATCTCTAGAATGGGAGAGATTTGAGCGAATTTTAGCCACGTCACGAAAAATTGGGTTATCAGCTGTTTTTAGCTTAAATCGGGAAATATTCGCTCGCTTTGAAACTATCAGAATATATGTTCATAGGGGGATTATCACTCTGAGGCGTCGGAGTCCTTCGCCGTCTGTGCACGAAGCGCCGATTCTCCTGTTACGTGAACCAATAGGCGGGCCCAAGGCGACGCATCCGCCCCCCCCGTGGGCGGGCTGACGCAATTATGGGGCCGAAGACAGACTCCTTTTCAGACCCGCGAAATACCGGCCTGCAGCTCAGACCA
This sequence comes from Trileptium ribeirensis, assembly GCA_030248225.1. NCBI lineage: Eukaryota > Metazoa > Nematoda > Enoplea > Enoplida > Thoracostomopsidae > Trileptium > Trileptium ribeirensis. The sequence continues at coordinate 24,073 of JASANE010005016.1, read as the reverse complement.
AACTCGGACCATCGTGAAGATTTACCTAATTTGTAGTCCTACAGGCAGGTACCTGGGGATAAACTGTGGCGACAAAATTATCACGTTGGTCTCTTCTCCGCCTATTTTAAGAACGCTTACGAGCGATATTAGGTTGCAAAACTTTACACCGAAGCTATGACCTTCAGAAAATAGGTATTCTATTTGAAACTAATTTATTATATTTCCATATTGTGTAATAATTGAAGAATGTCTTCATAGCAAAAACAAACTAATTTCTTTTTAAGGTTTGAGCCCACCGTCTATCTGAAGCAATTACTTCTAAATATTTGAATTTCTGTACTTCCTCCTGCTGTGTTCTTTGTATACAGATAATTAGATTATCGACATCAGATATGGGTTGTTAGATATATACGGGTTGGTTGATGAAGAATTGCTATAACAACGCTAAAAGTTGCATGGTCTGCCCCAATATTGAATTTTTTGAAATTTTATCATTTATTGGCACAGATATGGGGTTTTTCAAATCGCACATTTCATAATGTGTTTATACATAGGCAGCATTCAGAGCATTACGTAAGTATATATATTGTGACATATATACATTTAAAGATTTCAGTTTATTTCTGCCTTCAGTCGGTGCATGATAGTAACAATTTGAATACACAAAGCTTAAGAGACCTTTTTGTGCGCAACTATTTCTATTAAATGTATTTATGGAGAAATACATATATTAACAATAAAGTAAATTTCAAGATTACTTGTTGTATTTTACTGCGACTCAGTTATATACTTACCAAGCTTTTATTAGATTTGTTTCGATGCCCGAACTGATTTGAGAGTCGTGCTATGTTTAACAATTCCAAGCCAATACCAGGAATTGAACCCAAATTCTTTGTTTGCAAACGACGAACGCAAACCGCTTGGTAATCTAGTAACTGTTACTAGCTTCCTTAGGTCACAAAGAGAGCGAGGAATCACGTACATGCAAACGTGCTTTATACGGCAGACCCAGTTAATACAACGCTTCATAATATGCGATGGGGTCAGTGGACGTGCAGAGCATAAGTTTGTCAATTTCACTACATGGCAAACGTTATTAAAACGTTCACGATAATTGCTAAATTGACGTAAAAACTCAATGCGCAATAGAGCGCTTGAATGGCTAGAGGTTAAGGAAATCGTGTTCGTCTAACCTACCAATTTTGCTATGCTGATTCTGAAAACAAACCAAACTACCCTGCTGCCTACTAATGAATAACAATTGTCCAAGAAAATAGTTCGCATAGTTTCATCTTTCTCATCAATGGTACCCACACTATTATCCACAGTTCTGTTACCCACCTTTTGGGCAATATTTCCAGCGATTCTGAATTCCATGTATGGTTTAGCTTATCATGCACGCTTTGCATGGGTTGCTAGAGCCACAATGAAACCACAGTCCCAAATGTCGCGCTCATACGTATGTATGACGTGAATAACGTGTGATTAGGCATTAAATAAATCCTTATTACAGTAAATTTTATAAATTCAATATAATGGCTCAAGCTAATACTGATGACAGTGATGAAGGGTATAATATTTATCGACTACAATAGGAAAAATTAGGATTGTGTGGCTTGCAGGCTATCATTCGGAGGCCAGTAATCTAATAGTTGTACTAGAAAACTCGCTGTTATGCTTCTTTGCTACTCTGTCGCTTTCAAAGCAATTACTATGTGGCTTTCAAAGTATTTTGTGGACGGAAAGCTCAAAGTATTTTGTAAAGCTTTAAGGTTTTTGGTTTTATTGTAGAATTCTGAGTAACGGTGAATTCTAATTTTTCATGTGATGTATTATCGGACTATCAGCTCGCGCATTTTTTCCTGTGACATCTATAACTCAAATTTACAACTTCCGACCTTCTCGTGCATTAGTTCAAATGAAGGCTTAAAGTCTCTATTTGAGCTCTTGAATCCGGAAATGGTATTCCAACTCTTTCGCCCTAAAAGTGGTCTGATCCAGTCAACATAGTTTCTGAGCAAGGGCGGATCCAGCCGGTGATCAGAGATTCAGACAAAATTAGTTTTTTTGGTTGTATCTCAACAATCGCCGCACATATTTAGGATCCAGTGATCATTTTTCTGTCTCATTTACACTATGTTGCTTTACTGAGATTAATAGCCAAAATAGTGTCCCTAAACTTGATTACCAAAAGGCACATTGGGGTCTTATCAATTCATACCTTATATCAGCACTTCGTGGCCTCCCATGTACTAACACAAATAAAATTTGGAATATACTTCGAGCCACGACTACTAATGCAATGAATCCAATCACGGGACAATTATTCAAATATACAATCACTTAAACGACTGCCGATAAATCGGCAATGCTCTTTCAACTATACGCTACACGTTTTCTTCACTCACCAGATACTACGTGGAAGAGCATATCTGGTGAGTTATCTGGTGAGTTATATTTTAACCGAGTTACAATTTTGTATACCAATTAATTATGCAGGTTTCACAAAATAATGAGTGCAAAATGTGGGCAGTTTTGTCTTTAACAGACGTTTGCAAGAGACTAAAATCTCTAATGGATAGTTATATGATATTTTAGTTTCTTAAAAACGGTTGCTAGAGATTTTTGTCTTTAATGGTTGCTTGTTTGATATTTAAACCTCTAACAGATAGCTGTAAGAGACTTTAGTCTTATATAGATAGCCAATAAATACAAAAATTTCTAAGAGACTCTGTTATAGACTAAAATCTCGTGCAGCTAGCCATAACAGATTATTGTCTCTAATGGCTAGCTGATAGAAACTTTTATCTCTGACAGTCAATTATTATAAAATACAAAAGTCTCAAATAGCTATTCATTAGAATTTCAAACATTTAATGGTTGCCGCTAGGAGATTTTTGTCTCTTACAGCTGGCTGTAAGAGACAAAAGTTCCTAACAGCCAGCCATTAGAAACAAAAATCTGTTACAGCAAGCTTATTATTGATATTGGTGCCCTCCTCCAGTTTGATATTGGTCCCCCTCCAGTTTGATATAGGTACGCCCCTCGTTAGTTTGGTATTAATCACTGCCCCAGTTTGATATTGGTGCCTCCATTTTGATATGTGATTGAAAAGCAGTGACGTTTCCATTAACTAGCACATATATGCGGCGTTTCAGATTGCAGAATGGAACAAAATGCTCCAAAATAAGCACATGCAGTAATGTGTAATCATCTCGGTCGTACATGCTCTAACTGTTCATTTATTTCCTGGGTTATAGGCTTTACATAGGAAATTTTTAAGGCTAGCTTTGGGTTCAGCATTAGGGTCAGGGCCCGCGAGATCCGAAATACACGAAAACTATGAAATCTTCTTAACCGATAGTGATATACAGGTGGTAATCATGCTCAGATCTCAAAATGTGATGCGTGAAACAATCTTGTTAAATAAAATATTATTGTACATGCAGAGTTGGAAATTTAGTCTCGACAAGTCTCTATTTTAATGGTTGAATGACCTAAGACTAAAACTTTAATCCACGAACCATTAAGCTGATTTTACTAACATTCGTGTCAGCTCGTCCATGGGAATACAGGATAAAGAAAATATTTACGAAAATTTGGGTACCAAGGTACCGAAAATATCTGAACCCATTTGGAATCCAAAAATTGAAAAAATTAATATATATGACCCAAGTGGGTATTTTCTGAGTCGGCTCGTCCAATTGAGTTGAATTGTAGCAAAAAATATCCCCCATTTGTAAAATATTTTCTAATTTCGCGCTGGGGAGGCGATTCTAAGACCCGTTAAATCTTGGCACAAAATAATCAAGTTTAACTTTATGAATTTCGTTGTGTATGAAAGGCTAAAATTGGATTAGGATTAGACGGTTGCTAATTACTGCCGGTTAGTATTCGCTCTGTGTCTGTCTACACGATGCGTTTAACATCTCCAAAATAAAGAAATTGTCCAATCAAAAATTTGTCCCTAAAATCCGAATTTTATATTAAAATGTCCAATTTTTATGTTTATTAATGGTTACTAATCGATGAATTATATAGCGGTCATATGGTTTGGAAAACATCGTTTGTCAGACAACTGGGAACAATTTGGAATCTGAGGATGTGGTGGGCAAGTTGTTATGATAAAACACGTTTGGGGCTGCATACCAAGATAAAACACATCTGGGGATGGTAATATCAGAAAAAATAGATGCCCACAGGGCAGGAGTTTATCCGGAAGGATTAGCCCTCTTTCTTCATCCATATTCACTGCCACCAGCAAACCTTACTTCCCCCTCCCCCCAAGGCTGGCAGAAAATTTGGGTGAATTGACATATCCCTCACGTTTTAAACGTATTGTAGGTGTACTTTTGAATTTTTAGCACTCAGAAGCAAGCCAATGTATGTTCAGTTTTAGCCCCTGTGCATTGCACAAACACATTTTAGCTGTATTAAATTAGTTTGAGGATGTTTTAATCTGGTGGAAAAAATGTGTATGCTTACCGGGGTTGATAAATAAATATTGAAAATGTCTACAACATCTACAGTGATTGCATTTTCAGGAACTGTTGAATTAGGGTAGTGTCCCTCAGTTCTCTTCATTTCGCCGTGTAATGCAATACATACAATAAATAGTAATCATAGGAAATGTGCCACAAACGTTTATTAACTTGAAATTGGAACATTGTGAAAGATTGGCTGTTATTAACACTACTAATGTCAACAGAAATCAAAAAATGTTTTTAGTAGTCATTCGATAAAATGTCTTATTGAAACGAAACAAGCGACGCGATCAGAATTTCCTCTGAGAGCGCTGGGGAAAGATCTTGAAAATTTCATTTTTGTCAGTCGGTCCTACTCATAACTCATTTTCGCAGAGATGGATTTCGACATAATGTTTCTGTTCGATAGGTAAAGTGATGACAATGTGTCTTTTACTTGAACTGTCAAAGCTACGACCCCATCTTCCGGGATAATGTAGCGAAAATTTGTTGTTAACAATTCTTAACATAAACCTGGCCGTACATGTGTAATTGTTTCACAGCCTATATGTCGCGCACCAGGCTTTGCATTGTGATGTATGATTTTTCTGCTGAGTCATATCCCTACGACGATGTGTCCCCGAATAAGGTTTGTGGACCCTTTGCCAGAAATATGGATTTTATTTTTCGAATATCGATTTATCAAATTTTGGCGCTTTTTCCGTCTTTTTGCCTTACAATGAATGTATTTTGGTCATCAACCCGCTGAATACCATGGTTTTTCTGTAGAGTCTAACTTGATTTATATTATACCTTTTCCTTTTTAGGGAATTCAAGGGGTTTACGGTCGACGAACTCGATCTCCAAGTTTAAAGTCTGTCTTGATTTCTTTATGTATTGTGCGCAGTTCATCAAGAATGTTCCGCAATATAGGGTTTTCAGCACGCTGAATACGACGATTTAGTTACCTGGACTCCAGCACGAGTATCCGCTGCTTTTTCATACTTTATTTATTTGTTTAGGGGGTCGATGAACCTTTTTACCGTGCCTTTTCGGGGTATAAGGTCGACTGTCGGCAAATTCTATTTACCGAAGGAATGTTGTCTGTCGTCACTTATTTGGATTCCTGGTCTTGTGTAAGTAAACTATCAAATTGTCTTATTGCAATATGGTGAATTCAGAGTCCTGGTAAATAAATTTAGAGAGACGTAGATAGCTGAATTGAGCATTAGATTATATAATGAGCCACCTAATATCATCCATGTTGATTTAATAGTATATGAGATATACCCGATTAATGTACTTCTTGCAACAGAAGATAAAATGAGGATAAATTACGCTGTAAAATGAAGAGATGAATTACGGTACAAAATGAGACCAAAAACACACATATATCTCAACGTAGTAGCGAAGATATTACCATTTTTGGATATTTTTGCTTCCATGGCTCCATTAAAACACGTTCCGACAGAGCCATGCAGCACAAATATGAAAATAGCAGCGCACATTTTCATTTGCACAGAACATAAATTGTAAAAAGACACCAAAAATACCTTTATACCTTCAGCGCTCGGGGAGATATTATCATTTTCGTGTATTTTGGGTCCTATGGTTTCGTGAAAAAGCTGGTTTTAACCCAACCCTGCAGTGTATAGAGTGGCAATAGCAGCACATCGTTTGCAGCCACATAGAGTATAAAGCTGCTGTGCAAAATGAAACCCATTTGACTCAGATATCTACGCCTGCTGTAGAGTTACAATAAGTAATGTTACTTTTGGGCATCTTCGGAAACCGATACAAGCCCATTTGACTCACGTTTTCGCGGGAAGATGTTGGAGCCGGGTTCCGCTTAAATGAATAACAGAAAGTAATTCTATATTTTCAAATGAGCTATAGCGCGAATCAAATCGTTCAGCCAATGTTGAGTTGTCCATGTAACTTGAAAAACCACAATAACGCACCAAACCTTTGCCAAAATACTAAAACTGTAAAATAGTGTATGCAGTGCAATGATCGTTTCCCATTTACTGAAAATAGAAGAAGGGGAAAGACGTAAATTCCGACAGTAAGATCCACCTTTATCCATATTCACCCTAGCCCCGCGCTTAAGCCTTGCTGGAAATTATAGCAATTATGATCAAAACTACAAGTTATGAGGGAATATTGCGGAAACGGTGGAAAATTAATGCAAAATTGGGGATAATGGGTAAATTATGTGTCATCCCTGTTAGAACTACTATAAGTCCCTAAGCCGACAGACCTTGGGCAGTTATGAACTAGACAGTGTCTATTTTATAATCACTGTCATTATATTACACAGTCAGTTATGAAATAGACAGATACTGTGCATAATAAACGTGTCTGTTTCGCAGCTGTAAGTGCGCGTAGATCTAATAATACTTCAACGATTAGTGTTCAGATATAACTCCTTATAACAAGAATGTTATTGGTTGCAATATAATTGAATCATTATACCGGACTTATGGAATAGGATGCGCGTTTTGCGCAGATAAGACGGAATTGGCGATCTCTATTTGAGAGGTCGTGCCGGAATCCCGATATGATCTGCGGGCTTCTTGGTAATTATTTCGCAAATTAAGTTCCCGGGTTTGGCATCCTTTCCTTAGTTATCAATAACGAAATGGTATGTATTGACGTCATGCATTTTGATCATACATGCCGGCAGGGGGGGTAGGGGGGTTACCCCCCCCTGAGGTCCGGACCCCCCCGAGGCCGAAAGGCCCGGCTGGTTTTACCCCCCTTGGGGGTGCGCAGCACCCCCTCCCCTGAGGGTGACTTGACCGCTGTCCGAGTTTTAAAGCTTGACCTTAGTGCAAAAACTTGCGCAAATTGTGCCTGCTTGTTGCTAGTGGTGCATATGCAGCATAAATTTGTGGAAAGCGTTTTGTTGACGACGTCATTCCCTGAAATAAAAGTTAACCGAAATACTTATTTATATACTAACTAGATTTAGACATTGAATGTCTGCTATGGTCCACGGTGGATTAACCACATACTCAGCACTAAAATAGCACTGGAACACTCCATCGCCGTAGGAGTCGCCTATCAGCTTCTGATTCGTATTTGTCTGTGTTCGCGAACAAATTTAACGCAATACTGACGTCACAAATCAATCGTTCATGTTGTTTACGTTACAGTGTTCGCGAACAAATTCAGCGAATCCAAATCCGGTAGATTTTCATTCGCAAAAAATTCGGTAATTTTCCTTGAATTTTCGCGAACACAAATTTCCCGGATTACTATCACAGAGCTTTGTGTTCGCGAACGGTTTTGCGCCGCATTATGGTTTACCAATAAAAACGTTCAGTAACAGATTTTTAACCGAAATAGCAAAATAGGATTATTGATGGGCGTGGGTTAAGTTTACTCTCGCATTAGAATTTGTTGCATCTGTGTTTATAAAGGTTTTCAACTATGCTGCAAACGATGATATGATTTATTTGAATGTAACTGCGTTTATTTAAATGTGCGCTGATAAATGTTATACAACGTCCGTCCTGTCAGTTTTTCTAAATGTCACAGTGGGATATAGTAGCCTATAAGCCTAAGCCTAGCGTCGCTTCCTCACCGAACCATAGTTGATCAAGAAGGTAGACAATGCGGGAATAGATGACTGGTTGAAACCCGTCCGGGAGCGCAGGGAAACTTGGAACTCATTTCGACCGAAACATGATCAACAAGATAGGAACTGGAATTGAACCAACAAACGATAAAATACAACGAAATTGAAACAATATGGGCAATCACCCGGAGAAACGAACCGACCGATCGAAACTGAACAAAGAATCAATTCGGAAATAGCACGACAGAACGACAATCGAAGTGAAACCGAAGAAGTCGGTGTTATTTGACAATGACGATCAAAGACCGGTACACAATAAAACCGGTGACAAATTCCCAACGACGTCGAGATCCGTCGCCCCGAAGAAATGCAGTCATTTCAACCAAAGAACCCCGATAACCCACGATCGATAGAGACGATTATTAATCCCACCCACCACCAAAAATATCAAATAATATTAGTTATAATAATTTTTGCCGTAGTCATCCTTCCCAAAAATAATCCTGCCTAGAGCGACCAAAGAAGAAGCCTAAGTATTGTCAAATAAAAATAGTACTTTATTTTTGATTAATAGTTGTTGTGTTATTAATTTGCATGTTTATTATATTAACTTGTTGTTATGTTAACTGATCATATATTATTTTCAGGCTTTTTAGTTCAAAATTTCGGGGGGAGACCGCAAGTCCGAAGAACCAGGTCACAAAGAAAGAAGAGTATATAGGGATGGTAAACAAAAGAAGAAATAAAACAAGGACGGAATTAACTGAAATAATTGGGACGGTAACAGGGACTGGTTGAATGAAAGAAATAAAAACGAGAATTGGAAGCGTGAGTGGAAAACGCATGCATAGCGAAGGGGTGAATGGTAATGACAGAAGAAAAAGGGAAGGTAAAACTGGATAAAACAGATACGTGAGTGAACTCGAGACAAAGTTAAGGGCTTTGGCCCGTGGTGTTTAGGGGTTCACCACTCAAAACGTCCCCCGCTAATCTCTTGAGAAGCACTCCTCTATCTCGTTTTGGAATAAAAATAACCGGGTACCGTAAGGTTACGGATGGTGCAAAGAACGGCACCAGTGGTACGTGCTAAACCGACACCAGGAGATATCGGGGGTTTAGTAGGCCACCAAGGTGTTCCCGGGACAAAACTCTCAATTTTTCTATTTTTTCACCAAATCATTTATTATACGGCTCCCTCAAGTTTTGGTTTATTCAAAATTGTAAAATTATAAAACTTACTTCTTTTTATGTCTTAATTTGCATATTTTCATTAATTTCGTTTATTAGCTATGTTAAATTTAGTTTTGATTTGATTGTACAAGTCAGTCGGATCTTGCATTTTGTGAAGTTTGACGGCATCGACGAAGCGTTTTACAACCATGTGTCAATTATACACTTAGGAGTTTTACGTTTACCGCTTACCTAGCTAATGTTCTTACTTTCGGCTTTTGTTTCTATAATGGTTTTATGTTCCTGGTAGTGATCTTATGTGCACTGGAGGATAGTTGTTTTATAGCGGCTGTCAGATATATTGACCGCGGGTTACATTGCTATAATTGTCCTACTGGAAAGGTGCTTACGCTCGGCCCTTAGCCCAGTGGACAAATGATTCCAATATCAGGAAACGCCTATACTCGGGTTTCCTTGCTGGTAGCTGTTATCGTAGCAATATTTACTATCGGACGTAAAGAATACGCAGAACAGTGGCTTGGATTTTACCGGATAGCGTGAAACGCAGAGCTAGTGTATTTGAGAACTGGGAGTAACGACGAGCACTATTAGTGTAAATCTAAAGCTTAGATCCAGGTACTCAGATAATCGCATAATGGCTACCGTCCGGTTTCATTGTGTCAAACCACAAGGGCTGTAATAAAGTAACAAGTAACCTACATCGGAACCACTATCGCTCAAGTATACCCCTTAAACATTAGCTGTGATAACTTAGGGTTAAGGACTAGGCCAATACTTGCTAGCTTTAAATAAACTTAAAGGTTAGAGTACTAGATAAGGATTGTAGAGAAAACCGATATTGGTGGCGTAAGTTTGTGAAGAATACGAGTCAGACTGTGCATTAGAGGAAGTCAGAAAAAAAGAGTCCGGCGAAGCATTAGCGTGAGCTGAAAGTAATCTGGTACTAAAGAAAGTACCGCCGTTCTGGTTACGAGAGCCCGATTAGCTGTATTGGAAAACTAGTGCGAAGTTGGTGTGAGCAAAAACACGGTACAAAACAACAGTACCGAGGCGTTTCGAATCGAGCAACGAGGAAAGTACGTACTCCGATACGGTTATCAAAACTAGTACCAAAAGTGACCGACGGTGTATCAGTGATTAATCTTTTATCGTTTTGTAATAAATTCTATATTCGTGTCTGTTGCCGACTATATGGAACTCGAGCAATACAGCTAAGCAAGGATCACGCCGCATCGCAAAATATAAGGCGCTAGAAGCACTCACGTAAGGAAAGATGCGCGCCATACCTAGCGTCCCACCGGCATTCTACTGGCCACATCTCGAAACGCACAATCTCTCGGTGACGAATCCCGTCATCTTTTTTATTCCGATAGCCTACATAAGGATAAACCCCCATGCAACCCCTACCCCCCTGAAGAGAAAATAAATTAACATGCTGACTACGATGCTGTGTAAAAATGGGGCTAGTTTAAAAATAAAATTGGTCAGTATTTTTCGAAAACCCAAAAAGCAACTTCCATTGAACAGGCAGAAGCCAAAATAGGGATTAATTATATTGTATTAGGAACTAGTAGTCCACATAACCAGGACGTTTCTACGTAAGCCTGTATAAATTCTAAACTATTAAATGCCACTTCAGAGGACACCACCGAGTGCAGCAGCTCCGAAAGAGTCGACAATGGAAGAAAAGAACGAAAAAAATGGGAAGCCGATGACAAAAACGAGAATATAACGCAAGAACCAAAAGAAGTAACTCGAAAACCAGAACCGAGTATAACTCAACAACAGCAAGAAGAACCACAGCAACAACAAGAACAACAGCAAGATCAAAGAAACTTACACGAAACGTACACCGAGACGTTTCAAGAAGAGTCGCATATTGATCAACTATTTGCAACAACACAAGACCGCGAAAAAGAAATGCGAGAAGCAATACAAAAGTTGCAACAACAAAAAGAAAACCAATTGCATTTTATAAAGAAACATGCAATTCTAACCAAAGAATTGGAACAACTATGTCAAAATTACGACTAAGACGAACCAGAAATTCCACTAGCGCAACCAAAGAAAGAATCGCAAAGCACCGACGAATTTGAAGGAATCGAAATACGTAGATTTTTCGAACGATGTCAAGAAAAAATGGTGCCAAACAACGAGAATGATTCGGAGCAAGTACGACCGAAAACAAGCACAGTCAACGACCAAGAAGCTGGTACAAAACGAAGTACAGTCTAAATCTACGAGCAACAACAGTCGAGTAGAAACGACGAGAATAGACCAATAATCGGTCAATGCCAAACGCAATTCGGTGCAATCACACAACGAACCGGCGCAAAATTAATGCGACCCAACGCAAACCAAGATCAATTTGACGTTAATTACGACTCACTCCGTGCAATCAATGACCAACCTAGAGCCACTCAAACACGACTCAGTGCAAACCGAGATCAAAGCAACACGAACCACGTTCAATTCGATGCGAATAATGATCAAATCGGTGCAAGGAAAGACCAAGAATGATTTCAAAGAATGATGCAGCTGAATTTGGCCGGCGTCCTGATGGAATCATGCCTAAGCAACCTCCATGACATTATAATATTTTCGACTTCATACTGGGACCATTTATACGACATCAGCCAGATACTACAGTGTCTTCGCGAGGCGAACCCCAAAGCAAATAAATCAAAGTGCGAATTCTTGAAAAAAGAAATTCCATTCCAGGGATACATCGTGTCGAACACAGGAATTTCAACGGATCCTGGAAAGATCGAGAAGATACAGAATTTCTCGAAACCAAAGACGGTGACGCAACTCAAGAGCTTCCTCGGATTAACGGGAAACTACAGACAATTCGTACCCTATTACGGAATAGCAGCACCGTTATACGATATCACTAACAAGCGATCAAAAATGGTGAAGTTCAGTCAATTGTGGACGGAAGATACCCAACAAGCGTTCGATATTCTGAAGACCAAGATGACGACGCCTCCAATATTGGGATATCCAGACCCCTATAGGTCATCCTGTACACCGACGCAAGCAAGCATGGCATCGGATACATTCTATCCCAAGAGGATGAAGGGGGAAACGAACATGTGATCTACTATGGCAGCAACAAGTATCGCGATGAAGAAACCCGGTACTCGATTACGGAACAAGAATGACCGGCAGTAATCCGTGCGGTTCAACACTTCCGGCCGTACTTATTGGGAAACCATACAACGATCATCACGGACCATGCACCATTGGACCACATCCTCAATAAGAAACGACCACTGGAACAAATGACCGTGCGATTGGCACGAATGGTAAACAAGATTCTCGAGCACGAGTATACAATTGTATACAAACCGGCACGATACCACCAAAACGCGGATTGCATGTCAAGACCACCAGTAGTCCCATGAACCGAAAACGTGGAATCGGATGGTGAAGAAACGAAGAACCAGTACAAACCACGGGTAACCAAAAGAACTGGTGGAAACCAACAACAAGCGATCCAAATAAGAACAAAAGAAGCCAGTAAGAAGAAACTAAAGAATAAGAACTCAAGGAAGATCAACGAAAAGGAAACCAAAGAACCAAAAAGCATCCGATAGTTTCGGTGGATCAAGAAGAAACCGACTCTGAAGTATTTTTGATATTTGAAACGGAAGTATAAGTTCATCCAGCGCAAAGAGAAGACGGTCAGTGGTCTAATATCGGAGGCCAAAACGAAATGGGAAGAGGCAAGGAACTAGAAACAGGTGCCGGATAGAAGAAGTACAACCGGAAGAAACACGGAAAGAAAGGTCCACAAGACTCACAAAAACAGACGAAGGGTCACAGAAAGAACGGACCCAAGAAATTAAGCGAACAACAACAAAAGACCTCACCAACCAAGAACGCAATAACACTCAGCGACGATAGCGAAGAAGATAACCAACCGATGATGAAAGAAACCTTGGACGAAGAAGAAGACAGTATACATAAAAATTTGTTGACGGAAAACAAACCGAACAACTCATATCACAACATCAAAAGCGATCAAAAAGAAAAGTTCGGGTAAAACCATTGATAGAAACGGACCAAAGATTGGAACCAAACGAACGACAGGAGGAAAGATTGGAATCGGAGGAAGAATTGGACCAACCAGACGCACCCGAAGAATCAGAAATAACCGAAGTCGAGATGTACTCGCAATATTTCAGATTAAAACCACCATGGATACTGGAAGTGGTGCGCGCACAAAACGAGGGCCCAAGCATCCACGCCTTCAAGCACTACTTCGAGCACAATGAATTTCGGGATACAACCCCCGAATTCGAGAAGAAATGGATAGTGACTCATAAACACCAGTTCATCAATTTCGGCGACATCCTGTACCGATTACGAGGAAAAGATCGACCACAACAAACCGAACCGTGGAATTCCATATTGTGGTACCTCCCGATTTTAGACGACCGTTATTCGAAATGTACCACACATCGAAGTACAGTGGACATTTGGGATTCGAGAAAGTGTGGTCGAAGATGACGAAGAAGTTTTTCTGGCGAGCCACGACCTGTGACCTACGACAATACATAGAAGAATGTATTCCGTGTGCCCGATTTCGACAAGGACCGAAAAAAAGAAACCCGCTTCAACCGATCAAGGCCCTAGCACCATTCCACATGCTAGGCATCGACATCATTGGACCCTTACCACCAACCCAATCCGGTAACAAGTACATCATTTGTTTCATGGAGTACTTCACGAAATGGCCCGAAGCGTTCGCAGTAACAAATCAAACGGCAAGCACGATTGCTAAATTATTTATCGAAAGAATCGTGTGTCCACATGGAGTCACTCGCGTAGTACTAACCGACCAAGGCCCTTGCTTCACCGCCGAGAACTTTACGAAGGAATTAGCGCAAATCGGAACAGAGAAAATGTACTCAGCCCCATATCATCACCAAGCAAATGGACTGGTTGAAAGCTGGAACCAAACACTCAAAGCAATGCTCAAACCAACAACAGTACTAACCCCTGACAAATGGGACGAATTTCTCGAACCGTTGTGCTTCGCATACAGAACAGCGGTCCACACATCAACAGGACAAACCCCATTCTTCTTACTACATGGCCGCGATCCCGATCTACGTGGAGAAAACCCGATTTATGGATTTTTAACGGCAACCACAGATGAAGGATACGCCCCACAATTGATTGATAGATTAACAGTAGCATGGGAACGAGTACGAAAAAGACTATTCTTAGCACAAAATCAGTACAAACAGTATTTCAATCGGAGAGCAAAGAAAAGAACGTTTAACAACGGCGATCTAGTCTTAATGAAGAATGATGAATAAATCATTGATGGCTCCTGTAGCAGTGGCTATCATCCGGAGTTCGATCGACTTTTCCGCGTGGTCGAAGTCAAATTCCCGAATATCTTACTAGTGAAGGTCGGTAGCGCAACTCAAAGCCCAAAATGGTACAACTGCACACAATTCAAACATTTCGGTAGTGATCCGGAAGATTATGCAGGTTACGAAGCCAAACTAAGGCTCGTTCAAAAAGAATCACGCCAACGATTAGCCCCGAGGATTATTATGGTGGAAAGATGTAAGGGCTCAGGGAAAGAAGATAATGAAACTGGCCTTATTATCAAACGGGTACAATGCGACAGATGCTTTTGTGGTTTCACCAGGCATGCGTAGGATTGGAAGATGATCCTCTAGAAGCCCTGTAGTATTGTCCCCCATGCATCAAAATCTACACAACGCAAGAACATATTATACATGGAGTGATACATGACCACACATACGGAGCCAGGGCTGAATAATGAAGCAAGGAGTGAAAACGGTGGGACGAACGAACGAAAAGCGAATCGAAAAACAACGACAGATCGGTGACCAAAAATAATTCGAAATCAGTAATCGGTGAACAAAAGG
Source organism: Trileptium ribeirensis (assembly GCA_030248225.1). Lineage (NCBI taxonomy): Eukaryota > Metazoa > Nematoda > Enoplea > Enoplida > Thoracostomopsidae > Trileptium > Trileptium ribeirensis. The sequence continues at coordinate 8,939 of JASANE010005016.1, read as the reverse complement.
AACTTAAATCCACAATCGGTGTCCAAAACAACAACAAAACTCGAGGCGGAAGAGGTGTCGACCCGTCCGGGCGTCGCTTCCTCACCGAACCTTAGTTGATCAAGAAGGTAGACAATGAGGGAAGCGATGACCGGTTGAAACCCGTCCGGGAGCGCTGGGAAACTTGGAACTCATGTCGACCGAAACATGATCAACAAGATAGGAACTGGAATTAAACCAACAAACGATAAAAGACAACGAAATTGAAACAATATGGACAATCACCCGGAGAAACGAACCGACCGATAGAAACTGAACAAAGAATCGATTCGGAAATAGCACGACAGAACGACAATCGAAGTGAAACCGAAGAAGTCGGTGTTATTTCACAATGACGGCCAAAGACCAGTACACAATAAAACCGGTGACAAATTCCCAACGACGTCGAGATCCGTCGCCCCGAAGAAATGCCAGTCATTTCAACCAAAGAACCCCGATAACCCACGATCGATAGAGACGATTATTAATCCCATCCACCACCAAAAATACGAAATAATATTAGTTATAATAATTTTTGCCGTAATCATCCTTCCCAAAAATAATCCTGCCTAGAGCGACCAAAGAAGAGAAGAAGAAAGTATTGTCAAATAAAAATAGTACTTTATTTTTGATTAATAGTTGTTGTGTTATTAATTTGTATTTTTGTTATACTAACTTGTTGTTATATTAACTGATCATATATTATTTTCAGGCTTTTTAGTTCAAAATTTCGGGGGGAGACCGCAAGTCCGAAGAACCAGGTCACAAAGAAAGAAGAGTATATAGGGATGGTAAACAAAAGAAGAAATAAAACAAGGACGGAATTAACTGTAATAATTGGGACGGTAACAGGGGCCGGTTGAACGAAAGAAATAAAAACGAGAATTGGAAGCGTGAGTGGACAACGCATGCATAGAGTAGGGGTGAATGGTAAGGACAGAAGAAAAAGGGAATGTAAAACTGGATAAAACAGATACAGGAGTGAACTCGAGACAAAGTTAAGGGCTTCGGCCCGTGGTGTTTAGGGGTTCACCACTCAAAACGGCCCCGCTAATCTCTTGAGAAGCACTCCCCTATCTCGTTTTGGAATAAAAATAACCGGGTACCGTAAGGTTACAGATGGTGCAAAGAACGGCACCAGTGGTACGTGCTAAACCGACGACATTAGATATCGGGGGTTTAGTAGGCTACCGAGGGGTTCCCGGGACAAAACTCCCAATTTTTCTATTTTTTCAGCAAATCATTTATTATACGGCTCCCTAAAGTTTTGGTTTATTCAAAATTGTAAAATTATAAAACTTACTTCTTTTTATGTCTTAATTTGCATATTTTCATTAATTTCGTTTATTAGCTATGTTAAATTTAGTTTTGATTTGATTGTACAAGTCAGTCGGATCTTGCATTTCGTGAAGTTTGATGGCATCGAGGAAGCGTTTTACAACCATGTGTGAATTATACACTTAGGAGTTTTACGTTTACCGCTTACCTAGCTAATGTTCTTACTTTCGGTTTTTGTTTCTATAATGGTTTTATGTTCCTGGTAGTGATCTTATGTGCACTGGAGTATAGTTATTTTATAGCGGCTGTCATATATATTGACCGCGGGTTACATTGCTATAATTGTCCTACTGGAAAGGTGCTTACGCTCGGCCTTTAGCCCAGTGGACAAATGATTCCAATATCAGGAAACGCCTATACTTGGTGTCGGAGCTTAATCTTTTTCGACGGCGTGTAGACTCGTGCTTACGCGGAGCTCCGACCCCCAGTCGCTACTATAATACACGAAAAATACAGTTTAGGCCACCAATAAATAACGTACTAGTAGCTGGGGTGCGCGAGATCGTGGTCTGGCGTACCAGGAAAGTGGTGATAACTTCTAGCTTGCTTTTCCTTTTCCCTGGGAAATCTAACCAAATAACAGCTCTGTGACTCGTCGATTAACTTTATCACGCTCTCTTGCAATGACACCACAATAGTTTAAGTGTTTACTTACTAGTACGACGAAGTGCTACTTCCAAGCAAGATATGCAGTGTTCATACGCTGGTTCTCAACTATACAACGACTAGGCAAGGTTAGAACAGAGCTGTCTCAGGCTAGGTACTAGGCACTTCGGCACTCCGTGGTTTGATGCAAACAATGTTATTTAATACGTTTAATAATACGATACACCTCAGTAGTTCCAGAAATCCGCAGTAACTTGCCACAATTAAAATACGTATAAACTACCACAATCTCTGTGAACTTAAGTCTGTGCGCCACACCGCGCTCAACGCTCATACTTCAGGATTTTATTACGCAGAAGGTTATAGGTCTGTCGAACAACCAGACTACTAAAATTCCGAATGACAGTCCAGCCGCAGCTGCTACCCTGCAAACCCCAGAGTAAATGTCGTTTTCAGTAGTGAGGTTCGCTAACCACCTTGGCGACCAACATTAAAACAGAAAGCAAGTAACCCTTTTAGCGAGCGTATGTAGAATAGCTAACAACTACGCAAACGCCGAGTCTCGATGCTATTAATACAAAATATATTGGAAACTCCGCTAAACAGCGCGTTAGGGCTCAACATCCCGACTGTCTCTGCTATCTCCTTGACATCTCCTTGACTTCGTATGAGCTGACGCCACCAATAACATTATCTACACTTCTTTTAGCAAATATATTAAGTCGGCATCGTAACGTAAACCGGTAGCTACGTAACTGGAATCTTCCGAAAAGTTAAAAGTTTTAACACATAACTTCGAACTCTTTAAAAGAAGAAAAAAAGAATAGTATAACAAAGCGACACATTAAGATAACTCTCCACACCACCGCCCTGCCACGTCGACTTGCGTAGCTAGGTAATTAAACTAAACTCAAAAACTACAACCATCATAATAATACACTCATAATCCAATACATGATAATTCAATAATCAACACCAAAAACAAATAGAATAACTAGTAAGAATCACCTCGCCACATAGGAGCAAGCAATAGTAATAAATAATACTGGATTAGAATACACGCGCCTTTCGCGATAATGATAATATATATTATATATTTATTATATTATTTAGATGAAATTTGAATGAAAAATTTGAAATGAGAAATGGGGTAGAAAGTTGGGGTGTGGTTTGAGAAAAGTAGAGAGAGCGGGGTGGTGAAATTTTAATATGGTGAAGGGGGTAGGTAGGGGAGTTTGTATTTTGATTTTGAGGAGTGGTGGTTAAGTATTTATAAAATGGAAGATATTAAAAAAATGTGAAAAGTTAAAAAAAGTGAAAAGTGAAAAGAAAAATGAGAATTTTGGAAAATAGAAATTTATGAAAAATAGGGAGATGGGAAAGGGGTGGAGTAGATATATGAATAGGGGTGGTAAGGGAAAAAGGATATTAAAATTTGGGGGATAGGGGTTGAATTTTGAGGGAATGCGGGATGTTTGAAAAAGATGAAAAAGGGGTGAAAAAGGATATTTTTGGAAAGTGTAAATTTATAGGAAATAAGAAGAAGGGGTAGGAGTGGGTTTAATATGTGGATGAGGATGGTGATGTGAAAAAGATATGAAAATTTTAGGGAGATTGGTGGAGGTTTGGGTGAGAGGGAGGGGTTTAAATTTTGGTTGAAAAAGTAGGAAAAAGGAGAAAAATAGATTTTGGGTGGAATTTTGGTTTTAGAAGGAGAGGGTGGGTGAATATGGAATATGGGTTGGGAAAAATGATATTTAAAAGGAAAGAATAGGTTTTAGGGGTTTTTAAGTATAAAATTTGGGGTTTTGGGATGTGGAGGGATATGGGTGAATTTTGGGATTTATATAGATTTAATATATTTTATATATTTATACAAAATTACATAGCTAGTTTATATTTTTATATAATATATATAGTATGTATATAGTAGGATATGTATATGTTTCCGTACACATTACGCTCATATGCCATGCGGAGGGCGACAGGGAATACCAGGGCGGCGTGGGGGCGGCCTTTATGGAAAAGAAAAATTTGTGGTGAAAAAGGCACCTGCCCCAACACCCCCCTTAGTAAGCCCATGACGTCCCGGCATGGGTAACAATAACCTGAAAACAAGTAATAATAAATACAAATAATACAAGTAACGGCAAATAATAATATAAGTAACATCAAATATAATAATGAAAGCTCCAATTATTTGGAATCCCAACGGTATAATGGGGTGACAGGTAACTATTATAATGAGCAAAAATCGAGGGACAAGAATTATGACAAAATAAGGATAAGTGAAAAGTAAAAATAGAAAAATTTTTGGAATTTTTATAAATTTTTGTTGTTTTTGGATTTTATAATTATTTAAATTTTTATGAAATTTTGTAAATTTTGTGAATGAAAAATAATATGGAATTTTTCCCAAAGGCACAATATAACACAAGTTATGTTGAAAACAAGTAATACAAATCAATACGGGCTACCCTCAATTTACCAAGGTTTAACGAGTCCAGCTCGATTCGTCATAATATATTACCACAATTACTGTACATATTGTTATTGTTGAAGAATAATGTAATTACCGCAGCATACACCGGTTATCCATCCACGACGATGCGAAAAATTAATCGACCTTACAAGTTCCTATAACCAAATGTATATAAGAAAAACAACAAAAATACACAAACAAATAGTGTTAAACTTCACAATGTTTATTCCATATAATGTCAATATCCATAATTGTTATTGCCATTGTTGTATTCGATCATGACGAGGCAGAATTAATCATTGCCCAACTCGACCATGGCGAAATATATAATGTCGATAAGAGTTCCTGTAACCCAGGACTCCACAATCGTCCCCATAATGTTCATTATCGTAATTGTTCGAAATCGACAAATATTTTAAGACGAAAAGTATATTAAACGTTCGCGACACACCAAAATGTTTAACCATGACGACATAATTAGTGGGGTTATACTAAGACTTTTTAGGTTATAACTATTACTGTTTATTGTAGCGCACAATTGACGAAAATTAACGACAGTAACCATTGTTTTAGTTCCGATGTGGTTTTGGCAAATATAATGGCCAATCACATTCCAAAGGCATAGACAACGGTTGCCCCGGACAATCGTGACGTCGATCATACCATCGCGTAATAAATTGACGTTCCTTCAAAAACGCAGCTGAGAATTGTTGTCGCGTTTGTCTCGAAACCCGGTTAACCAACTGTTGTAATTGTTCCCGTTGCTCGAGTGCTGGTTCTCCATGCGTTTGTTGGTCACTTAGTTGGCTTTCCAATTTATCAACTTCGTCGCGTAGACGCTGATAATCCGTGTTTGGAAACACATAGTCACGAACTCGGGCTAGTTGACTCGAGATACCCGATCGCGTATCGGCATAACGACGCATATCACGTTGGACGTCGCTTTCCCATTTACGACGAATAAAGCCAATGAAAAACAGCTGTGGAAAATATTGGATCGCAATGCTGCGCCTTCGCAGCATTTCATAAACGAACCCTCGTACCGTATACGCTAATCGGCATATAAAGAGATCGTATAGTTCTGGCGTAACGATAACGTCCCACTGTTTTTGAAAAATAATATTCCGCACTCGCTCTTCCCATTTAAAGAAAATGTCAAATCACGTTCACTAACATGCCGTCCACGTTCACTAATCTGCTTGAATTCGCCTTTTGACTCATCACGCAAATGTTGATACAGCATATTCATGCGTTGTGGCATCGGTTCACTGGATATTGTTTGATAAAACATAAAGTAGTGGTAAATCAACCGGTTACCAAACGCTGTAACACGACCGGTTCGTAGATCATTACCATTAAACTGCAATGAAGTCATTTCCATGGCGTTTCGTCGTTCGCCAAGAAGCGCTAATCGACCCATACCGCTTTGTTGCGGCGGTGCCGGTTCAATAGACGGCTCTACTGCAGCTTCAGCAGTTGTCTATTGTTCTCCAGACGTTGTTTGAACAGTTTTAATCGGCGTAACAACCGATGCCTCCTCAAATATTTCTACCTCGTTCAATTTCTGCTGTGCTTCGACAGCTATGGTTAACGTTGCGGCAGCTGACGTAGACGGAAAAAGCGGCGCAAAGATTGCCGTCGACATTGACTGTTGCTCCGTATAATAAATTAGTTCTTGCCGCTGTGGTGGTCGTGGTACCACTACCTTTTGAGAAACACGTGATTTGCCTCGCTCTCGTCGTTTTGCTTCGCGATCACTATCAATAGATTCACTGATCGCTTCCTCGTAGTCGTCGTGACGTTCCCGTGTGTTTTGATATATTTCCCACGCCTGTTGAAATTGTCGTTGCTGTTGATAGTTGATGTGTACATCTTCGCTATTACATGCTGTTAAGTTGGTGGCTGAGCGTTTGATTATTTTCACCGCTGATTCAATTTGATCACGGCCGTCTACAACTACCACACTAGCGGGGTGCATGCATCAACTCTCGACCAACCATCCCCGAATCACTGGTCTCCGCATACAATTTCCACACTGGGTGGTTACGACCCCTCCAAGGTGGCCCTTGCAGTCCCTCTGGCCAAGCTAACTGTTGATCTACCTCGTTAATTGGACACTCGAAAGGGGTATCCCTTGGTTCTGATTTGAGACAAGACAACCAGTTAGAACCACCCAACAACCCACCTTCGCTATCAGAGATTCGCATTGAATCCGCCATTCCAATTGCCGTTATAAGATCGAAATTTTGTTGATGCCAAATTGTTCGTTGAATAACGCTGAATATGACGACAATTGTGATTATTGTTGTTAATTATGGACACGTACCGTAGTTTAGATAGATGGAAGCAATTGACGATCGCCTAAAATCTAAAATGTAATAATTGTTTATAACAGTTTATCGAGCACACCATTGGAAAGCCACCATATCGAACACGCCATAACTAGTACTTCGACTACATAGTGCGCACCTTCAATTCTCCATTACGCCGGTGGAAGTAGAAAGTTTCATGGCCATGCTCTGCTACAGATCTCCACCGAAAATCGGCACGACACTACAACAGTATCGATCCCAAATCAGCAGTCAACGATTACCGAAGAACTATTGCTATGCTACACTACCCATTGTTCATTCCATTCGATAGCGGAAAAATAGAAAAGGTGGAAGTAGTTCCAGAAAAATATCAATTTACCTGTTCACGTACACAGTCGTCGAACACACGCTGGGCAATACCATAGCGTCGTTTCGGGTTCCTTCTCCAATTCTACGCAACGAAAATGGTACCATTCGAGACAATAATCGCATTCGATCCAATTGACGTCGTCCTCGCCTGTGCGAAGGTCCTCTTCGTAACTTTGGCCACACTTACCACAAAACCAATCAATTTCTTCGCTATCGATTTCGATCGCGCGTAATTTTTGTTCATATTCGAGGTAATCCCGCGGTTCTCCACCAAAGTGTTTAAACAGACTTTTGTTATAAGTCTTGGTTTTCCTACGCGCGTCTCCCAAACGTAATACTTCTAAATTGGGACCTTGGACTGTGACCACTCGGTATAACCGTTCGAAATTCGGGTGAAATTTACTTGTAATTCTTCGAGGGTCGATTTTCTCACTTAACACTACATCACCGGGCAAAAAGTCACGAATACGCGCTCTTCGATCAAAATATCGCTTATAGGCGTCTTGGGCCAAACGTACGGACTCACTAGCTTCTTTCCAAGTGCTAGTCAAGGTATCCAACAGTTTTAGTTTTTGTACATGTTGGTATGGACTTCCACCTTCCGTTATGGATAACAAGGGATTTTCTCCAGGTAAGTCGGGATCACGGCCATGCATTAAGAAAAACGGGGTTTGGCCCGTTGACACGTGTACCGTAGTCCGGTACGCAAAAAGTGCGCTTTCGACATAAGTGTCCCACTTACCAGGCTCTAATTCAGTAAGTGGCTTTATCATGGGCATTAACGTTTGGTTCCACCGTTCAACCAAACCGTTACACTGATGATGGTACGGTGTAGCAAACACCGTTCGGCTTCCTAGTTTCGCTGCTTCAGACGTGAATAATTCAGACGTAAAGGCTGGTCCTTGATCAGACAAAATTATACGTGGGACACCGTGTCGGGGTACTATCTTGTTCAGCAATAAATCAACAATAGTCACGGCCGTTTGGTCTGACGTTGCGAAAGCTTCTGGCCACTTGGTAAAATAATCAATAAAGTTGACTATATATTTGTTCCCAGAACGCGTTACTGGTAAGGGACCTATCACGTCTACGCCTACCATATGAAATGGTGCCATCGCGGGTATTGGTTGTAATGGTCCACGACGATTCGGACCAGGTTTAAACCGAGCACATGGAACACATGCGTTAATAAACACTTCAAGGTCTTTCTTCATTGTGACCCAATAAAATTTCTGTTGGAGCTTATCCAACGCTCGATTGTATCCTACATGACCTGCGTATTTAGTCGTGTGAGCTTGTTCCATCACAACAACACGGAAATCCTCAGGTAGTACCAAACGAAATTCACACGCTTCTGCGCGAACAGGTCTGCGTTTTCGGCTCACGTAGTACAAAATACCATGTCGAACATGGAACCTATCTTCCTGCAACAAGATCTGTCGTTGCAGATCCTCCGCTAACTCGGGATCCAACTCTTGATCTTCAAGAAAACGAACCATTCCTCGTGTAAATGGATCCAAAGATTGGGCTCGTCGTATTTGCTCCGCTTCCCATGGCGGTTCTATCGCAAAATAGTCGTTTAAATCTCGTTCCACAACCGGAACATCTACCTGCATTCCACTTGGACCAGGTTGTGGATCATTCACCTCATCATTTTCGTCACTCACTGCGTTAGGGCTTTGCGTAACTACGCCTACAATCCTCAAAAGATTCGTTTCTCGCTTCACTAACGCTTCGTTAGAGATATTCTTTATCCTGTTTCTGATCTTCTTCCGAATTATCAACTGGTTCTCTATTCGGTGTAGATTTCAAAA
>JASANE010005014.1:0-11053 GCA_030248225.1 Trileptium ribeirensis | reverse complement strand
CCATGTGGAAGATTTGTCACTGTGTGATCATGACCATACCATAGTGCATGCTGGTCGGAAGGCTATATACTGTTCAGCACAAGTAATGGTGTCTCAGACACCGCGTACATTACACTATGGTGTCCTCGACACCCTATAATTGAGCAGTAGTTTAAAAAAGACAGGAAGCTTAGCTATGTAAAATTTGAACATATGCAGTATTACATTTCCCAGATAACAACAGCAGCATGAATATGTACATCATAATAAAAATTTCCAAAAAACAGTATCCTCATCTGTTCAAATTGAATCATGCGAATATGGGTATATGTTAGTCAAACGTACAGATATTGCAAAAAGAAACACTGAAATCTTGACAATTATCATCTTAATGAATCTCAATACTTCTACAAATCAAATTTTGAGCATCTATGTCTGTTACAACTGTTTCAAAGAGGGGCCCACCTGATGAAGTTGAACTTCACGACATGAGTCAGTATTCCATTTCAGCTTCTTACATTATCTTCGGTAACGTGACAAATGAGATTTCAAACTATTTCGCGTCAAATTATAAGCGCATCCGTATCATGCAAAGATAATGGCTTTGGAGTTTTTAACAGTATGTGTGGCTAGTCTGCGCTTAACGACTATGTCAAAAAATATTTCTACTATTTCAACGGTCCGATCTTCCTGAACCTTTTCAAATATTAAAGAGACATTATTGCTATATCAATATAATCAGAATCAGCAGTTACGGCCATTTTCGACATATAACACTCATTTTTATTTAAAAGAACAAAAGGACGGAAACTTTGGCAGTTTATAAATCATAATTTATCCACAAATTGTAAATTTAAAGTATGCTTCGATTATATATAATAAAATTATGCAACACGCAACTTTGTGAGAATTGTTAGGATCTAACGTTATGAACAAACAAACAAACAAACAAAATCGTTTATTAACCAAATACATACTAGTAACTGGTAAAGTCGAAGCAAGTAGTAAGCAAGTCGAAGTAACTCGTATACCGAGCTCGAAACTTAGGCAATAGCTTACCAAATGCCAGTGTACTAGTTAACAAAATATATGTACAACAAACTATATATTTACAAACAAAGTTATACGTGCAAAGCAAAGGTTAACAAACTGGTTTACGGCCAGCAAGGGTTTTCCTCTTTTATCTGGCTGACGATATGGGAAGGAAATTTATCGTTAAGGACAAAGACGTTGCAAGGGAGTAAATATCACTTTTATTTCTAAAGGTTTCTTTTGAATTGCAAGAATTGGTTTAAATTAAGGATGTTCAACGTTTTTTAAATCTTATAGAGTTCTGTGCTTCGACTAAGGGTACTGAACCAACAAAACTGGGTAATTTGTTCAATACATGAACTGTTCTAACTGTGAAGCTATGTTTTAACGAGTTAGAGGGAAACTTTGGCTTGAGCAGCCTTTTCGGATGGCCGCGCGTATTTGTGTTACCGGACATTACAAACAAGTTTTCGCAGCCATTAATTTCATTGTTAAGACATTAAAATATTAGGGTTATGTCGCGTTTCAAACGACGTAGCTTCAGAGGTCCTAATCGAAAACATGCCAATCTTTCACTATAAAACATTTCCTGAATGCCCATTCTGGCCGTTAATCTACGTGTGAAATACCGCTGAACCTTTTCCAGCTTGTCAATTTCCAGCAAATAGCACGGTGACCTGACTTGGCTACAGTATTCTATAATCGGGGGGACGTATGACACAAATAGGACGTCCTTATTGATTCCTGATCACCCGCCAATGTTGTAACGGAAATTAGGGTTATTTTCGCACAAGTGCAAAATATTACATTTAGGAACAGAAATAGATAGTTGCCACGTATCTGCCCAAGTTACTAAAGAGTTAAGCGCATTTTGAAGATATGCTGTGGCGGCATTATCGGCGCTATTTGCAATATTTATATACAATTTAACGTCATCAGCAAACAATTTGCATTTTACGTGTTCAAAACAAAGATGAAGATTGTTAATATATACGAGAAACAAGAGGGGACCGAGAATGCTACTTTGGGGTACACCACTTTATGGGTTTTTGAAAAGGTGTTGTTCAGTTTTACCCTGAATGTTCTGGCATGAAGAAATGCTTTAATCCATTGAAATAGGGCTCTACCTACTTCTAGAGCGGAGAGTTTTTGGAGCAACTTGGAGTGTCAGACGGTGTCAAAAGCTTTTGTGAGATCAATGTACGTAATATCAGCATATTTTCCGATATCCAGGCCATTTGGCCAATCCTTATTTGGCTCAAGTAGCTGAGTACATGTTGATTTCTTTGAGATAAATCCATGTTGATTCTGACAAATAATATTACAACGCAAAAATGATAAGAGACTGTCATGTATAATAGATTCCATTATATGTAGAGAGTAATGATATTGGCCTGTAGATCAACGCAGTTGTACGAGTGGCATTTTTTATATACGGGAATAACGTCAGCGCGAAGCAAGACTTCGGCAATCAACGTTTTACAAAAGATTGCTCGAATATATGTGCCAGAGGAAAGCAAAGCGAATCACGAAGTTTCTTGAGCAAGAACTGTGTGTAGCCATCGGGTGAATGGCTATGTTTTGGCTTAAGGTGTCCCATAAATTTGAGCACAAGTTGTAGATTAAAATCCATGTTACAGTGCCTTTTGGGGCTGAGACATGCTGGTTTACGGATAGTTGTCCGTAATCCTCATTATTAAATACTGATGGAAACGCTTTTGCCAGTATGTCGGCACAGGAGTTTTCGTCAGCGGTTAATTTGCCATGTGGCGTTGCAAGAGTGCTGACTGCGGTTTTGGAATAGAGTCTGTTATTGATATATCTGAAAACACCATTTCGGTACCCCTATTTAATATTTTCTTTTCACGAACTCGCTAAAAACAAGCAATAGTTTCAGAGCATTTTGATCTGAGTTTTTCATATATCTCATAATCCAATGTTTGGCGGATTATTCTGCTCAACTTAGCTTTGCGTTTGAGAAGTTTCCTTATTAAAAACAGGATACAAGGGTCCACACAGGTTCGGTCTTAATTTCTTTTTAGGTACGAATTTGCTACAGGCGTAGTCTAATATTGACGTGAACAAGTTCCACTTGTCATCAATGGTAAAAGCATTTAAGAAAACGTCCCAATTAACTGAAAGTAAAAAGTTGTTAAGGGATTCGAAATTTGCATTTTTGAAGTCGTACACATATAGAAGTACACAAGTTGAAGCATTATTAATATAATCAGCAAGATTAAAGTTAATTGACACATGGTCGGCAAAGCGTCCTCCACTAGATAAGTTGGGAACGTTCAAAAGTGAGGTTGTTAATAAGATGTCTATAAAATTTTCTTTCCGGGTTGGAAACTTACCAACTGATGCAAACATAGATCTTGAATGCACCCCATAAAACGTATATTCACGAAGGATTTTGGCCATAAATAATTTTACCACTTTAAATCAGGCAGATTGAAATCTCCTACGATTGTAACTGGGCATGCGACATTGCACATCTGTGTCAAGTATTTGCACAGAAACGTCATATGTACAATATCTGAATTGGGTGGTCTATAAACACATGCTTGCCTATGCCTGGTGGGGATTAATATATCATTTACCAAGATTTTCAGCACGTCATGTTCAGTTTTGAAGCAAATTACTTAATGTTTGATATCTTTTGATATAAAAAACGCTACGCCACCCCCTCAGCTATATGTTCGGTCTTTGCTGTGAATAACATATTACAGCATTTTACCTGCATCAATTACGCAATCAGGCATCTCATTTGTTAGCCATGTTTCACAAACAGCAATAACATGAAAGAGTTCAGAATGCAATATCGCTTCTAGGTCACGGGTTTTGTTAGTTAAAATTTGAGCCAGGGGCGGACCCAGGGGCGGGGATAGGGGGGATATATCCCCCCCCACCAGAATTTTTTGGAAAAATTTTTTTGGCTTCAAAAAACAAAAAAGGAGCGAAAAAAAACGAAAAACGTTTTTCATCTTTAATAAAACTTGTTTGTTTTTGATACCCACAGGGATTTTACGTGTGCATATATACATACTTGCGCACGTTGCATTCGCTCCAGGTTGTCTGTTGTTGTTGACCGATTTGCTCGAAAGAAAAATCGGCGCTTAGACTTGATCTGATTATTTACTAGTCCGAATCTAACTGAGCTTTATACAATAGTTTTAATTATCTGGTCTGATAAAAGTTTTAATTTTTGTTTTTATTTCTTATTTAGTGTTGTTGTGTTAATGTGCCAATTCGTTGTGTTAGATGTGCCAATTCGTTAAAGTGAGTTCAAGCACTATTGCCTTGTTAAAATAGTGAAATAGCCGAAGGGCGGGAAAAGTAACATTGTAAAAAAATATCTAGACAAGAAAGTGTTAACTAGAGCTGCTAATTGCCATGTTACGCATTTTAATTATGCATTTTCAATACTGTGTTTCATCACGATCGCACTCATAAGTTAATGTAGGCTTTATTGCACATGTGAATATATACTACATTATTTTTGTTTTATGTTATTTTTAATAAAAATGTATATATACATTTTATTTTAAGGGAAAAATTGATTATGTGAGTTCATAGGCAATATATCGTCAATATGATGCAATTACAAGTCTGGAGTCAACCGAACACATATTTCAAACATCAAAAATTTTTGGTATCCCCCCCACCAGAAAATCCTGGGTCCGCCACTGATTTGAGCGTTAAAAAATTAGCACTCGAGAGACATATTTCGATTCAGTGATTGTGTATTTACCTGTATACATTACCAGTATATATATTATATATATTATATGTTACCTGTACACAGATTTTTCCATCAATAGTCACGAAGTTATTGTCAACATTGCAACGGTTCCCAGCAACTATTTTACCATTGTTAATTATGCAGTCTTTGTAAAGCACTAGTTTTTCGCTTAAAACTAAACACCTGTCCCGATTTGCAGAATTGCTCGCGAGTGCATTGTTTAACTCGTACGCTTTACGTCGAAGAATAGTAAGCTAATTTCATTCTTCAACAGACATGGACCGGCGAATGTATATTCCTCTATATTCTGGCATGTCTTTTAATCGAGAAGCTTGTTGCAAGACCGACATCGCCACAGTTGAGGCACGGAAACGAACCTTCAGCAGCCCTATTTTCTTGGCCCCATGCGTGCCACCGATGCATAAGTTGGAGGACGGACATTGTCTTGACGATTATCAGTCGTTTGTGGCACGGTTGTGAATGCGGGAGACGTGGGAAAGTTAGTGACAGTTTCGGTAAGCGCTTCGAGCTAACGTTCAATCTTGTCCAATCGGTGGATATTACCAAGTACCGGACGGAGATAGTAGAAGTTTCAGATACGCTGCACACTACTGCAAAACAACTTTATTAACTGCCAAATTTGTCTTATTTGATAAGGTCAAGAGTTTGTGTTGGCTTTTCAGATAGTATGGCACTTCTCACCATCACCATATGAACGGCCCGAACATAACACGATCCATTTCGACCTGACCACCTTCAGTTTTAAAGGGGAGGGGTTGCCTCCCTCACGTTTGAGGAGGTCATGATACCATAGAGCAAAATTTGTTCCGAGCCTCTACAGTTTTGAGGGGGATCGTTTGGAAAAAATTTTTTCTTGACCCTCCCAAAACAATGGGGGGGAACAAATTTTGGCCCATGGTATTATGACCCCATCAAAAGTGAAGGGGTAACCCCTTCAAAGCTGATGAGGTAAAGTGGAAGTAGATCGCATCATGCTCGACGGGTTTGCATGGCGATTTCGAAGAGTGTCATACCCTTCTCAAGAATTTGTAAATTTATTCTGTTGATAGTTCATTTAAAAGCTTGAAATATCTATTTTTGCCACTTCGTTAGCCTTCGCGTTTTTTCGTATGCTATAATACATACATGCACTGAGAACATAGCTGCCTGACTCAGAATGTCATTTGATGAACGCGCAAAAACGCGCGAAATAGACGCGAACCCAAATTCCGCTCGCACATCGCAGAGCCCAAGTTCGCGTTTACAAAAGTGTTAAAAAATATGACAAAAATGAGAACTCGAATTTCTGCTCGAATCAATTCATGATTTTGACAAAAGTACGACCTTGGTGTCTGAAGGTGGACTCACTCCTAATAATATACATTGTTAAACATGACTAGTCGTAGCACATTTTTAGGATTTCCAAATTGCTCACGAGAACCAGAAGGGCAAGAGGTGAAGATCATTAATAAGAACAAACCAGCACAAGCTGTAGAACAAAATATATAGATATGATAGGGTATCTCTGTAGGGTTATAAGCAATTGCCCAAAGTCCATGTTTGTCTTAAGTCACATAATACAATTACAGCCGTATATCTGTCACAGCGAAATAAAATTTCTATTCAGCAAACATTATTCCTAAATCCAAGTCAAACCAAACTAGATGCATTACATCAATACGATTCAGATCTATGTCAAAACGTAAGTGGTGATAACGCTACCTAATACTTTTATTTATTTATAGACAAGACTAAAAATTGAAGTCTAGATTTCTCACATACAATAAAAAGTGAGCGGCAACCGCGCTGTCTAAAAAGGATGGGGAGGGTTGCAAGCCTCTTGTTCACGACCATGCCAATATGAAATTTTTGTTATAACAAACACTTCAAAAGCCCTGTATTCAATATAAACATATAAAACAACTTCGTCAACATAAAAAATGTATATATAATAAGTTTCGAACGCTTAGGGTGGCGCGTGGTCTCGAGGGAAGTCGACGGTGGGAGGATTAAATTTCTGAAAGTTTTATCAATTCAAAATTCTCCCACCTCGATTTTTACCAATTTCCGTTAAGTTTTTCCTAATTTTTCTTATTTTAACCTATTTCACTTTCTTTTGTTATAGTTTCCTTGGACCATCAAAAATTGGATAAATTGAATAAAGGATTAGAAATTTTTGTTGTATAAGGATGCGCCGAGATACGAGTACCGTCACCATAAAAGGTTTTTGATGGCTAGTGGCGCGGGTAGCAGTGCTGCTCGGCTCGCACAGAGCCTGACCCATCTGCAGAACCAAACGAAGGCTTATAATTCGTCTTGTTCAGCAGCTATTAAAATGTGTATAAAATACCCTCCGACTTCGAACCATACACCGTGGTAGGCGTAACTAGTTGTAACCAGGCTCCACTGACATACAGAATTACATACAACTTTCAGTGCATAAGCTGACCACAAAGCATCATATCGCCATACGTAACACAGTTAGAACGGGTATCTATATTATGCTAAGTAAAGGAATAAACAAGGTACACTAGTATGTAACCGGGTTTCGGAACAGTGTGACTTGTGCAACTCTTGCTTTAACGTAGTCTGGCTACACTGTAGTGAAACGATAGGTAACAATGTGCAGAAGTGTAACCGGGTTCGCTAGTCCATGGTATCACGAGTAAGGTAGTTGCACCGCGTAACTTAGTTACTCGCAGCCTTTGTAATTATATACAAAGTTGTAACTTAGTTAAACAAAATAGAAGGTCGCGTAACTCCGTACAGCAATCTAACCTAGTTACACCGTTTAGGTTTTTAGATGTTACATTCCCGTGCAACATGGTTGTGCTCGTCCGTAAAACCCACTAACGAGACCGTTGGTGTAACTGGGTTACATAGGTATAAACTGTTACAAAACAGCGTGACTGCCTGATGGAGCGTAGCGCGGTTACAAACACGGAAGATGCTCACACTTCTTTGTGAATGATGCATAACTGCGTACTATATATGGTTTTGCAATGAACTATTTCGTTTTTTGTGTTTTTGAAATCAAATTGAAAATAACATCAAAACCTTGCTGATGGACGATATTATCCGTCTGAGACTTTCCCAGACAGGTCGTCTAACGTCTCTTGGGGCACATGAGGCACCGCCCACCCCTCCCTCCTTCCGCCTCTGCCGAACAGCTAGTCCCGTTGGGACGCCCAATGCTAACTCGCCATCAGTGACCTCCGCACATGAGCATGCATGTCCTAAATAAATATCGGCACACGATGATGTGATCGTTTTTGGCAAACATTTGTTGGAGGTAGATATACAAATATATTAAATATATCCATACAGAACGCATTGGATAAGCGGTGTTACAGCATTATGTAAATATAAGTATTTTAGTTTTACGAAATACAAACTTGTATTTAATCTTAAGAAACCGCTGCACAATAAATCATCGTTTGGCGATAAATGAAAGGAAATATTTATTTCACTGCTTCTTAAAAAATTTTAAATTTAAAATTATCAAGTGTGTAATTTTAGATAAAACTATTATATTTGTGTAAATTAATACTAGGCACACACCACAAGCTCACGGTTAGATACGAATAATCGCGTGCTGGGTATGGGCTCAAATATTACGCCCGCGGGTAATGCGTATTCCCGTATCCGCAGTGTACATTGAGTAAAAGGCATGATAGCCTATTTCGGATAGAGATTCTCTGAAAAATTAATAGTTCCACATCAGAGTGGCCGCTCTTGAAATGACAAAGACATTTCCCTATATACAAAGACATGTCCCTATATTAGGCTAGTGCGGGTTCTAATCGAAATGACTTTTAAAATTTGTATAATAATTTAAAACAATTATTGTGTGACATTATTTTGCTATAATGTGTATAGAGATTCACACAAATACAGGCAATTGTATGGCGAACTAATCCTACATCATTTGTGTACCAATGTGTACATTATGTATATTATGTCAACATAAGTTGCAAAAAATTTAACAAAATTAATGTAAGACACATTGTACATAAACTGTATGAATTGTAATACAGAATGTGTATGTTTACTTATATATTCTTTGTATGAACAATAATTGTAGTACAAGTAAATTCGTTTTGCGTTTCATTAAAATAAATGAAAAAAAATTGTAGAATTTCTATATTATTTATCATGCAAATATATATTCAAATTCATAAATTGTTTTTGTTACATTTCATACAATATATATAGGCAATAAATATGCGATTCAAATATATGCAATGATAATGCAATATGCTATATATTTCAGACTATAAAGTGATAAATTCCTATCAACTACCATTGTATTTGTTATATAAACGGATCTGAAAATTCAGACAAAAGAGAAACCGGCTGCACCAAATTCCATACAAAACTGATTTGATACTCATACATTACCAAATTATGAACTGTCGTGCTTAGAATGTGTATATAAACTAGATCGCACAAATAATGTATGACAGTATACATATATATGTATTACATATAATACTAATTTTTAAAAAGGTAGGCTGTTCACTTTATAGACAGCTGTTTATAAATTTCGACGGCTCTACTCAGTCGGTGTATATAGGTTTGAAAACCCACGAGGTTTGACAAAATTCACAACGCTCTCAGGTTAAAAATTCCTGTAAGCTTCCAGGTTGGGTTCCTCGTCGGGCAGTACGAAAAATGGCTACGAAAATATATCGTGTCTCGCTTTCAGCCTTATCACCTAGAGTTGCTGGAAGTCCACTATTATGAGCCTTATTACAATGAAATAGTTTATACAATGTAACGATGATTTCCAAGAGCACCGGCAATATAGGCTTACAATTCGCGAGCTTCGTGGTTGTAATATAATCTCTGAGCCAGCGGTTGCGAGCTTAATAGCAGTGAGGAACCTGCCTTTTGTCGGATACTCGACGGCTCAACATTTTTTGAATGCGCGCAATTGTTCCTGATCCCACCTGCCCTGCGCCGCACACCCTAAGGATCACTGTTCACATTCTAATTTTTCATCTTGCACCATGTGTTTTCCTATAATTATTATGGCAAATCCAGATTGACCGCCAGGGATGTTTGTGATGAAACAACTTCTTGGGTATTGTCTAACTTTGTTTCACTGCCATAAAAAATATTTTTATATAAATAGTATAAAACACTTAAAAACTGAAGCTGATTAAAAGTGTCGATTCAAAAATATTGATGACCACGTTCTCAACACAAGTGACGACTTAAGCCCCGTAATTTCAGATATAAAACATTTTTACAACAGTGTCGACACTTTGCAAATTTACTCTACATGGAGTAAAATTCTGACAAGCTATAAAAAGCTTCACTGCATTGCGCTGATTACTGACTGCTAACTAGTTTTGGATTGTTTAGATAATGTGAATGCATAACAGCGTTCTCCACAGCACTTCCTGTACAGTGTCAAACTTAGCTACCGTTGCTTTCCCAAGACGATTTCAGTAGCAATAAATTTTATTGGTTATTCTTGTGTAAAATATGGTTTGACAATTATGTTACATTACAAATTATCCGATAAATCACGGGATTTTTTTCTTGTATGCTTTGTAAATAGAAGCTGCCAGTAATTTATTAAATTTTACTATATTGTTTGATATATTCTAATACACACGCACTCATTGGCTATTCTTAGACAAGATCTAAGAATGCCACTGAAAAAATACTAAAACTATACGGATCTAGTCCGCAATCAGAATTTATGACAATTTTAGATAATTCATTCCGTTCTTTATTAACGTCACATCCACTGCATACAGTAATTAGACATAAAAAATACATATATACATTGTTCTGTAGGCAAATTGTAAACATGCGATTTGTGAAAAGATCTACGATTGTAAGAAACTTTACATAAAGCAACTAATTTAAGCTTTACTAATTTAGGAGGATGATGACCTATTTCTCTCATGTCGCCAGCTGCAACAAATGATAGCCAAGCAGGAAGAATTCTACGTTAGAGGAGGCAAGACAATTTCAGGAATGCAAGCTAAGCTGAAGGGGTGTGGATTTTTTATGTTTATGAAATCTTCTGTTACATGGAATTTACACAGCCTATGCAAAATTAAAAATCAGAGAAGATGTCTGTATTAACTATTTAGGCAACTGATAAGC
The DNA here is from genome assembly GCA_030248225.1 of Trileptium ribeirensis. NCBI lineage: Eukaryota > Metazoa > Nematoda > Enoplea > Enoplida > Thoracostomopsidae > Trileptium > Trileptium ribeirensis. Next base: position 174 of record JASANE010005014.1, on the reverse strand, counting down.
CGGGGAACCACTTTCTGTAGTTCCAATCATAGTTGTTAGTTCCAAATGAAAGGGCATTCCGTGGTTCATCAATATGAGATTGGTATTTTAGCTGCTTTTCTGAGGAAGCAAACATGATCTCCGGTGGGGTGTCCCTCTCACCTCGGGTACCCCTCCCCCTGACTACATGCGTGG
>JASANE010005013.1:0-12840 GCA_030248225.1 Trileptium ribeirensis | reverse complement strand
TTTGTTCGTTGGTTGCTTCTCTAGCTATACTTCTACTTCTGTGGTTATCGTAAGTCAGTCTTATATTGTGGTTTGGACTTTATGTGCTATTAACAGGTTACCCTAATGTTCCTAGCAGCTTAAAGAGTTTGAAATTTAGCTCATTTGTTTTACGGCATAGAGGCATCCCTGCTTATCGGTTATTCGCGCGAGCGGCATCGCAGCATCCTAGTATTTGGCGATTATTGTGGATAGTCACACAGCTCGTGGACATTGGGGCGATCGATATAAAAATATTTGTGTGAAGAAGTAAAGATAGAGACACTGCGGTATGATGATAAGTGTTAAAGAGCATGTGCTCACCTTTGCGATATTGTAACAATATTGTCTATTTTGTGTTTGGAGATATTATTGATTATTCAGTTTGGTGGATTCTGTGTTGTGGATTTTGAACGTGCGTATTTCGGTCATCATTTCAATTGGAGTTGTTTGTTTTGAACCGCAGTACATTTACAGGGATTGCTCATATTGAACCCGCGCACACTTCCTTGGTAAAAATAAGTAGAGTGGAATATACAGTGATAGTATTATAGCCCTGAGGCCAGGCTCAGAGTTTAACTCGAGTATTTTTGAGACATTCGTTTGACTTATGTGGTACATTGAATTACGCGTCAGAGTTCATCGTTTTTTATGTAACGACAGTCGCACATTTCCAAAAGTCCAGAGTGTTGAATTCACCATAAAACCCTAATATTCGATTGTTCTTTGGTTACATTGTTACTGACCTAGACGCATTGATAAACTAGTGGCAAATCCAAGATTTCACAGTCAATGAATGAATTAGTTGCAGTTCAAATGCACACGCTCAGCGTATGTCTGTGCAGCCAATATACGTTGGGTTGACTATACTTGACCTTTCGAAAATGCTCATGTATGATTTCCACTACAATTACATGAAGAAGGAGTACGGCGACAGGTGTAAACTCTTTTTACTAATACCGACAGCTTATGTTATGAGGTAAAATACGTCGGCACATATGTACATATGACTAAATACATGGATAAGTTTGATACAAGCGATTTCCCAAAGCAACACCTTCTTCATTCCGTCGCCAATAGAAAAGACCTTGGGAAAATGGAAGATGAAACGAAATGAGTCTCACTGGAGGAATCTTCTGGCTTGAGATCTAAAATATATGCAACCAAGCGTGGAAGAATTGAAAAGAAACCACCAAAAGGCGTTAAGGAAAACACGAATAAAAACTATAAAAACAAATGATTACGTAACCACTTTGATTCAATCTACTCGAATGAAAAGTAAATTGCATACTATTAGAAACGATAAACATGAACTTTTTCTACTAAAACAAAACAAGGCATCCCTCAGTTGCTGTCACGATAAGCGCTGTATATTATTAGACGGAATCACCTCGGTACCTGACGGGCATTACGATATTTTCGATACTTGAGAATAGTACTTTATGTGTTGTGAATATTTTCATATCAATCAACTTATAAATCCGTGTCTGTTCTCAATTATTCTGAGCTTATAAAACCTGTGTTAAACATGCAGGTGTATATTTGCATAAAAGAACTTGAACACTCTAGATTCATAACTATGGGCATACGTGCCGGCAGCGGGGGGTAGGGGGGTAACCCCTCCTGATGTCCGAACCACCCCTCCCACCGAAGGGGGGCTTGGCGGCTCCTCGACGAGTTTCGAAATAGGACGTTAGTGCAAAACCTTGCGCAAATCGCCCCTGCTTGTTGCTAAAGGTGCATGTACGGCCGTAAATTTGTGGAAAACTTTTTTGTTGACGACATTTACACATCTTTGAGCATACACCTATACACAACTTTATGCATACACATATACCTACGAATATGTTTCACCCAGATTTTTTCTGTTGTTAAGGCGGAAAATCTTTACAACTTTGTCTCAAAATATCTTTCCGGACTTATGCGTCGTTCACATTAATATGCGTGCACTCACTGCACACGGTTACGCGAGAACCGCAGTACTAGTTACACTGCAGTTGTCGTTACATTGTAATGACTATGTTCTGAGTCGCTACAAGCTTCGTGCAACAGCTGACATTTCTGAACGATGCTTGTAGCGACTATATCAGTTGATGTTAGACTGCTTGTAACAAGATTGTTTAAAGTTGCACGCGCAGTGTAACGACAACAAAGGTTGCCGCACGATGGTGTCATGACGAATAACATCTTTGCACTGCAGCTGTAACAGAAACCGTAGTAGCTGCACGCCGGTGTAACAACAACTGAGAACACCGCACGCCGCCTTCGATTGTTACATGAACCCAAATTGTTGAACGCTGGTGGGGTAATGAGTAGTAGAATCGTTGCTCTGCTAGTCCTAAATTGAAAGTAGCTGCACTACAAGCAATAACTAGATGAGCGCTGCGCGTTGATGACGATTGTGGGGAATACTGCTTGCCCACAGTATGACGTGAAACAAAAGTTGGTCGACCGTAATGAATGGACGTGTAGTTCTATTACCCGGACTGATTTTCGAATGTAGTCAGGGTAATACCTCAGGGTTACTGTCGTAGCACGGTCCACTTAGGAATATTATTTATCGCGAACATAAAAACTCTATCCACTTGGAGAAATATCTACCAATTGGGAATTTGCGATCGCTTAGTGGACAAGGTTTAGTCTAGAATTTCACGGTTTTCATAATCCTCGTCCACGCTAGCAGTGAACACCAAGTCAATGTCAACAAGGAAACAAAAGACAAGATACCATAACTTCTAGTCAGCGTTTTGCTGTCAAATATTGAAATGTATTGGTTGCTTCGATTCTTCAGATGAGTATACCATGTGCTTGTTTGTGTATTTGTGGTACTGATTTCACCAAGACTATGTCTCCACTGTCACTCAGTATTTCAATGCAATGCGGTGATTTCTGTGTAATATAGTTACTGCTTTTTGTTGGGTTATATAAACTGTAAATCTGTAGACCCAATGGCCGCGGCTAAACCTCTAGACATATATGTATATGCATATATGCAGCGCACAGTTTAAGTCAGGCAATTTCCATTTTAGTTTTGTAAATTATACCGACTGTAATAGGGTGACAACTGTGTCACAAGGACTGTTGCGTATTTATTACAATTACACCTTAATTTAACTGCATATATTGATTGATTGCTTTAGTGTTATTGCTATCGAAACGATTCACAACATTCAACTTAAATTGGCTTTGTTTGAGCATTGCTGTAATATAAATTATTGCAATAATTAGGGGCAGTCGATGTAGAATACGTCAATATGTCTCAGCAGCATATATTGTACATCAATATATAGTTCTGTTAAATAATTGTTAGCATAGCAAAATATAGAATATAACACCATAGTCGTGGTGTCCCTGTTGCGGCACTCTAATCGTCCCCTCGCTTTTCGAGTCACCAGAGTACAAGTTAAAAATTTGAGAACTACAATCTAAAATCAAGTTTGGAGAGCGGAAATGCAGGAAATGTACCTCGCTCCGAATCGAAATAACAAATATGTCAACAATGCTGCATAAACTATTACAAATTATCAGTATTCAGCCTAAACTATATTATGTCGATGCTTTTGAAAGAAACTGGAATTGTCATCGTTTCATCTTTAAAAATGAAGGAATTTATTTTAACAAATACGTTTGTAATGTATATAATGCCCAGCTTTCAAAATTAAAAATACTTAATGGATTACTTCTTTAGAGCTCCTTTCAAAAACGCTACGAAGCTACGCCTTTGGCGTTTTATGAAACAGCTACATTTTGCGTGGTCGGTTTCAGCTGATTCAGAGATTCAACTGCTTATTACACTAGCGTTGAATAGTACAATTTTACGTAACATACATTGCGTGCATTTGTCTTAATTGCTGTTGCACCAGCATGCAGCTACTACGATTTCTGTTACCGCTGCAGTGCAAAGATATTGTTCCTCATTACACCATCGTGTGGCAATCTTTGTTGTCGTGACACTGCGCGTGCTACTTTAAACAATGTTGTTACAAGCAGCGTAACATCAATTGATATAGTCGCTACAAGCATCGTTCAGAAATGTTACCTGTTTCACGAAGCTTGTAGCGACTCACAACATAGTCATTACAATGTAACGACAACTGCAGTGTAACTAGCACTGCGGTTCTCGCGTAACCGTGTGCAGTGAGTGCACGCATATTAATGTGGACGACGCATTATTTTGGTATTGCATTGAGCGTTAAAGCTTTATTATCGACAGTGCTTTGTTGATATACGTTTTATATACATTATATAATCTATAATATTAAAATATATACTGTGACGTGTTCATGTATGGGTTCTGTGTGTATTTTGGTGTTAATCAGTTTGTTTATGTAGAAGAAAAAACCCCATTATTATGCCCAGAATATGAGCTCTGAAAATTAGGTAACGAATTAATGCTTCGACAAGGGTTTGTATTTTAATAATTTTTCTGCAGAAACTGCACTCACACGCGAAAAATGTGGCTGCAAGGATCAAAAAAAAGGTCCTCACGACTAACCCCCCTAAGAGAATTTGGCCGGCCAGGGGAGTTACCCCCCTCCTGGGATGGCCGCGACCCCCCCCCCCTGTGGGGGGCCTCTACCCCCCTGGCGTGACCGACCGCCGACATGTATGACTATGGGTATGAAATTAAAGGTAGGTATGCCGGCTGCAGTAGAACTGTTACTTGTAACAATAAAAACTGCGTTTCTTATTGCCCAAAATTGAGCAGTTTATGAGGTATGTTTTGATGACTGGCGCAGACTTACCCATGAAACATGGTCTCCGGAGATAGGATACAACATACCTTGGATAACTCATAATATAATCAACCTTCGTTTTGAAGTAAAACTCAGACCGCCTGTAAACCGCGGATGGAATATTAAATTGGTTTACGTACTACATATTGGGCTTTTGATATAAAATATTAAAACAGATTCAAATAACAGGGTATTCTACAAAGATGGTACTGTTTGTTCTACATTATATGACCTCGTGAGGTACTTTAATTACGTAAGGCACTTCTCTGCTCCAAAGGCTATAGATGCAAATAAGTAAATTCTGACATAAGCACATTTCAGCTATGTCAGCAGAAGCATTTGGAAAAGGGAAATCACAAAAAAAGACGCTACAATGGAAAATGTTAGGACGAATACTGTACGAAAGCTATCAATGGCGAATAAAGTGCCCTTAACTATATTACATATTGTAAAATGAAATATTATTGAAACAGAAATATTGTTAAAATTTAAAGTAAATGTTATCTCCACACAACAATAGCGGCAAACTATGCCCCCAAAGAAACGAAACAAGCAGCCAGTGACAAATCCAGTACTCCCATGCAATTAAATGAGATATACGTTATTCAATCAAGTGGGCATGAAAATTAACTGTAGTCCCCATGAGACGAGAATACCATGCAACGCATAGTCACACACAAATTGTTTTCCACGCTTATCCTACAATATTAAATCTCAAATAATCACACAATCATTTATTACACCACACTCATACGTCTACTCAAATAAAACAACATTCAATACTTACAGTTAAACAGGATTTACAACACTACAGCGATTAAACACGTCAGAAATTACGCGAACGTTTTAGTCCACCGATTGCATGAAAATCAGGCTATAAACTCGCGATACAATCCTTTAAATAATCGTTCGAAGCCTTAGTTCTAGGAATCCCACTAAACCTGGTTCTTAAATTTCCCTAATCCGTTAATTTTTAATATGATTGCTGCCAAGGTGTCTACGGATTCTTGGAATTGTGAAATTCTTTCTGTAACATAAATTTTAATTTTTGCGATAGGGAAAGCCTTTCTATAAAATTCTCAGAATCTAGCTCATAGCAAATTTTAAGATGTTCGAATCTAGCAGAAATACATTTACATATCCGCTAATGTAAGTGTAACAGTTAAGGCACCGATGGGCTACATTCAAATCCGATATATTTACACACTGTAGCCTCACAATTTACTGAAATTCCAAATATTCCATGTTTCACAATTTCTATTCCAAAATTATTTCCATGTTTGCTCGTGGGAACGCCCACCATAGCTCCTTAACCAGTCAAAACATTTGCACCACGCTTGCCGCGCAGTATCTATAAAATACCCTATGGAGTTTGACATCAAAAATCGATTTCGATCCAATCATCCTCCTGCCAGTTAAGACCTAAATTACAACTAGTACATTTATTTTAATTTCATCATGATATGTTGGGAATTGTTTTGAATTTATAAAACAACATGTATACATACACACAGTACGAACTGCAACATACACATGAATTAGATATGAAATTTGTTATAACACCATTACAGTTGTACTAGGACCAGTTCTGGCCCTAAGGGATGCCAGCTGCACCACTCTCAATATTCACTGTGGTGCCCGGACAACCCCGGCTTACACGATTCCCCGGTGGACTCTAGTCTGACCAATGGGAACCGCTTAGCTTAGTAGGTCGCCGGCAGGTTTACCAGGGTGTTCGGCCTGGCCCTTGTAGTGGCCCACGTGTCTACTGGTATGGAGGTCCCCCTGAGGGAGGGTCATCCCCTAAGCCTGCTCACAGGTAATGAGGTTGACCCGTCATTCCCTCTATCTCTGTTGTTAAGTCCTATGCCCGGTGCCACGATTAAAGTTTCCCTAGCAGTATGGCCCGTTTTCGAAGGAATCTAATGAGCCGAAAGATCATTCCGTGGCCTCGGACTCTTAAGCGACCGAAGTGAAGCTTGATGCACGGATTAGCCAATTGGGCCGCGTCGGCCTACCGTGGTTGAGGGTTATTCACTGCGTATGGTTTGGGGTGGGGCCGTAATTTTACTGTGAACGGTGAAACAGAGCTTTAGGTGGGAAAGCAGGGCTGATGCAACAGAGAAACGGCATGGTTGGCACAAGCAATATCGGGAGGCGGCGTGCAACAGCGGGACGGGGACTTAGGTCAAGCGGTGCTGAACATACCTAAGGGAGAGCCCTACATTTTCATCGTCTGGGATATGCCTTGTTTGATTCGATCTACTCAGCCTACCAAAGTATCACACAAAATTGCTTTACTGCTTGGGTTTTCCCTTTTTTGATTAAAATACGACATAGCACATGTTCAAAAAGAAGCGAAATTATCACCCACTTGGGTGCATAAACAATGATATTATGTACATTGAAACCGAGCCGGACTTGAGCTTTGCAACGGGTCCCTACCTCTAACTATGCCTGCGCGAGTATTTAGAAAACGACCAAAATTTCGACCTCCCCATGTCAATCGCAAATCCTACTGGATGACGAAATGATTTCAGTGAGCTCCAGTTGGGCTCTTTTCGAAACGCGGACACTCAGCCCAAAGTTTTGCTGTTGAAGCCTTGCCCTAAATTAATACTCGCGTTGAACCTGTGACCTTCTGTCACCACTCCTAATTCTGTGAAGATTTTCATATGGCCTAGCTCAATCGCCGAAGCACGGGCGTAGCACTTATGAGAGCGCGAGGTATCTGACTGACACCCCAGCACCCGCAAGAGCTGCCCCTATTTCTATGCCTAGGCAAGAAAATTTTTAAAACTCTGGTCAGATGCCTCGGGCGGGCCTCTTCCACGCGTCCGCAGTCGAAGAGTCCACCCGAGACGTGCGTAACTGCAAAATTTCCAGTATCTAAAATTTGTTTCGACTGTCACGCGTGCCTTAAAGCCAGTAAAAATTAGTAAAATCTCCAAGCCGTTCAACTCAGCAATCCCTAGTACCAGCAACCAAAATTTTCCAAAACCAAGCGCAAACCAAACTGAACGCTACGAACTGTACACCCACTGGGCGTCCACCTCAGACACTACCCAGTGGGTGGGGAACCAGCCGAGTGCGGGAGGACATTTCCAGATTTTCTGCACTTTAGACACGATTTTGACCACAATTTATGCCACTCTCAACCCACTTCCCCAGTGCGGGCGCAGCACTTACGGGAGCGCGAGGCATCCAATGGACACCACCGCACCCGCAAGGGCTGCCCCTTGTCCTAAGCTCAAGCAAAACCGAACGACGAAAGAAAGCCTCGGGCGGGACTCTTCCACACGGCTGCATGCTGAAGAGCCCACCCGGGCGAACGAAATGCTAAAAAAACCGAAGCAAAAGCAAAGGAGAAAAACCAAAACTGGCGACAGCCGCCAAAACCCGACCAAATTTTAGAAGCTAACGACTCGACTGGTCCCTCCTCCGAGTTGGGACATTTCTTTTTATACTCTAAACGTCACCCTCTTCTCTTCTCGTCGCCCTTGGTCCTTTGCCTCCAAATTTTAAAATTTTAACTATGAGCATAGTAACTAAAGATACACAACAGACTGACAATTATAATAAGCAACGTCGACGTCAAACGTGTATAAACCAACATATGCAGCCGGCCCTCTGATACAGTAAAATATCGACTCAGACGATGAGCAAAGCAGACTGCCCGTAACAATAATAATATGTTAGCTGAGATATGGCCGAAGGGGGCCAAGAAAACAAAACCCAAAAATTGAATTTTCGCGTCGCACCCTAAAATAGTGTCTTAGAAAATTTATATCCTAAAATACTCTGTTTCGGTTCGATTAGGTCGAGGGCTTCGATCACCTACAACCTTTCATGGGCTTGTCTGAGCATTCCTCGACCAACTGTAATACACAAATACCACATACGTAACGCGTACTGAATGATCATGCGGCGTGTGCTCTGGGATCGGCCCAGGGCGACCAGTTTTCATGTAACACCAAAAATCCCTGAAACATCCGTTGGTCTCCGGCCCTCACCGAACGCACACCCGTTCTACGCATTGACTACAATAAAGTATACATAATATAAGGCACAAACATTGATTATACACGATACGGCATCAATTTATTGCCCGCGGATCTACCGGACACCCCTACTTATGATATCTGTTTTCCGTTTTCGGTGCCCAAATCACCCCGAGCACCTTCGGGCAGTGGAGTGTGACCTTATAACCGCAACAGAAATGAAATACAAAGTTTATTTCAAAATTAATACAATACTGCACAGTTACGTAACAAATTCATACAGAGGTCCCACTCCACCGGTATCCGGCCGTCCGTTCCCTTCATTCTCTATAACTTTAGTGCGCTTTTAACGCTTTATCGTTTTCGTGAAATTGGTGCTGTTACATCTCTTAAAATTTTTTGGATTTATTAGACTCCTTACTTAGGGTAAGAGTTTAAATCTATTGGAAATTTAAGTTTGTGTGAAATTTCACCGTTAACTCTGTAGATGTACAGCCCGTTGTTCGATTTAAATCGGAGAAATATAAGATTGCTATAAAAATTGTTATAAAATTTGGCGTAATATTTAGAAAAATTTTCGCTAGTGCGTGTAAATTTGCGAAAAATTGTAGAAAATTTGCCAGGTTTCCACAATTTCCGTAAAGATCTGGTAAAATTTTGGTAAATATTCGATAACTCTTTGTAAAATTTGATAAGTTCCGGTAATTTTGTATAAATTCTAGAAAAAGGTTATAAATTTCAGGGCAGAAGGGCGACCTGATATCTCTTTACGCCAAGAAAACGTGAAAATACGTCACTCCTCCTCCCTTATTTTCCGGAAATTTTCGAAGTTTTCCCTTATGGGTTAAATTAGCAAAAGTTTCTCAAAATGAGGTCTGAATTTCTATGAAATTTTCCTTTTGTTATTTCCACGTTGCTTCCTCTCGTTATTATATTTATTACAACAACATAAATTACAAGTTACAATTTTTTCATGTTTCAATAACATTATACGTATATATACATTTGTTTTGGCACGCACCTCGAAGGGGTTGATTGGATTGGTCACTCCCAGGAAAGGGTCCGGACTGCTAGGTTGCCTGACCCAGGAGTTCCCTATAAATCGCCAAAATTTTCTAAGGTTTCTGCAGACTTTGCAGGGAGAAAAATCGATTTCTTATTTCATGAGTTTCGGGGCTAGGTTGGCTTGGTTTAGGTTGTTTTATATCATTAGTGCTTCCGACTAAACCAGCTTCGAATAACGTTCCCTAGGAAATTTTGCATTGCTCAGTTCCGCGCTTTTCGCTGCTGCTAGCTGCCGCTGGGTCTGGTTGGGGGCTCCTTCATGGTCTTCGGTTAAGCCTCGCAATAACCTACCCTCTTACAGTGCGGTCTTCGCTTTACTTTCGTGCGTTTAGTATAGCTCTTAATGCGTTAAGCGCCTTAGCTCGTCGTCCCTAACTAAACGGCTTACCCACTCATGCAGGTTCCGTCGTCAATACTGCGACACCATCGGCTTGTCAAACTGGGGCCTTTCTTGCGTTCCATGTGTGGCTCGTCCCGTTCCCACGCGTCTGCACTGGGGAACGCAACTGGCCAGGAAGGCATATAGACGTTGTGGAAGGTGTCGTGCTGCCGTCGGTGGTTAGCCATTAGTTGTTTGAGCTCGGCCGTCCAAGACAAAGCGTCCTGATTAGTGGCAGCCCATCGGGATGCCGGTGGCGCTATAATGATAGCGGTGGTAGGTGCGGCTCGGCGAGAAAGTACACCCAGGTGCCGCTTGAATTTCCGAAAGGCGGCGTTCGGCAAGGCGGCGTGGAGCTGCTCCATTGGTGCCTTGCGATAGATGTATTGGAACCCGCCGAGTATGATGATGCAGCTGGTTTGCGGGGTTAAGATTGCGTTGGCCAACTGCAATAGTCGCACCATGGTTGATCCGGGCCACCCGTTGACCATACCATTTATTTTCGGTGGCCATTTCTAAAATTGGTAACGCCAGGGCGTCACCTACGATGATCGTCCGAGGCCAACGAACGTGGCCGTTGGTACGGTAATCCCGTACTTCCTCGAGTAATCTGCCCATGACGTTGCGGCAGCGCGTCGGCGTTTCCTGCTGCTGCAGCTGCCGATTGGTGCGCCCGACGCCCCAGAAACTGTCCGTTGTGGCCTCTAATAGCTGCTGGTCGTCAGTAAGTCGTAGAATTCGCGCATATTCCGGTATGGCGAACTTACTGAGCAGGATTGGCCGCATTATGTGCTCGAGAAGCGGCTTGAGACGGGCCTGGGTGACACCGTCAATGAGCTCGTTCTTTAGCTCTCGCGCTCGTGTCTTGAGCTGTAGCGGAGTGCCGGTCATGAGCAACAGCTCTCTGACGGCATCGGTCAGTTCCAGGAGCGAGAGCACCTGTACTTGGTAGTGTTTCTCGACGGTCGTTAAAGTATTGCCGTCGTGGGAGAATGGTGCTGGCGCTTCGTGCATATTCGACAGCTCCGGCCATTCAGTACCGTGGGATAAAAATGTCACATATGGCTTGGTTAGATCCACACGGTAGGTCGGAATCGCTGGGAGCTGGAACCATGTCGATTCTAGTGGGGCGAATGGCCCACTCACCGATACGCGTCCGCTGGATCGCCCCCGAGTCTGCTCGGCTTCGTCGCTGCGTCGCGGTTGTGAGATGCTTGCCATCTGCAAGAATAAACTCAAATAAATATTCGGGTTGTCGTTATGCAGGGCCGCTTTGTTCCGCTAATTGCTCGCTAGTTAGTTCTTTCTATTCTGCGCTACCTACGCGCTGGTTCGTACCTGCAACGTTGTGCGTTCCTCTTCCCCCTTGCAAATGGTCAATTTGTCCCCCCTTTTTGTTTGGGTTAGTACGGCCTTACTCCTGCCAGGGCTCAGCTCGGTTATATAGTTGAGCTTCGCCCATACGCCAAAATAAGTCCGTGCGCCGGATCAGTTCTTCGGTCCAGTCGCACAATTGTGGCCAGACGGCGGCGAGACCACTGGCTCGGGCCACCGATAACGTTCTTCGCCCAGATTAAGCGGGCCGATTGTGTCCCAGGCCTCGATCCCTTTCAGCGCTGCGGGCCATTTTGGCATGATGACGCTCATGAGCGCCTGGTGCCCGTCCACCATCCGCGTTCTCCGTTCAGTCAGCTCATCGAACCATGCTGTACTGTCGACGTTGAAGTCGTCCCAGTGTGGCGCTGGTCCGGTGATGACGACGGCCGAGTCTGCCCGGAGCCGTCGCTCGAGAACCATCAGGTGGCGCTTTATCCGCTTGAGGTAAGCGGCGGGCGAGTACGCCTTGTTCGGTAAATGCCAAACGTCCCTATAGCCGCCGATGATGACGACGCAGTCTGTTTGCGGCGTTAGGAACGCGTTCGCCCAATGGATCAACGAGATCATGCAGAGTCCGGGCCGTACGAACGTGATGCGGTTGTAATCGTCGGCCACGTCCAACAGTGGCAAGGCACGCTCGTCGCCGACAATAATGGTCCTCGGCCATCGCACGAAACGGTCGCGGTGGAAGGACCGGATGTCGCATAGTAAATGTCCCAGCACGTTGTGGTATGCCGGTTGGTCTGCTCCACACTCGCTCCGGTGGACACCTGTACCCCAGAAGTTGTCAAAGGTGTCGTTGACGAGCGGTTTGCGGCCCGAATCGTCCAGCTCCTCCCAGTAGTCGAGCTCCTGGAATTTCGCCAACAGAATTGGGTGCATGACGTGCAACTGGTACGATCGTAGCCATTGTCGGGTGTTCGCTGGCAGCGCGCGGAGGAGGGCTATGCTATGCAGCTTGACCTGCGTTGGTGACATTCGCTGATCCAACATGTGATCACCGAGACGAAGCCCAACAAGTCCAAGATCGTAATGTAGAAATGCTCGGTAGCGCTGCCGAGCTGGCGGCCATTGTGGTTAAAGCCACCGTGAAGGTAATGTTCGTTGGCCAGCGTGGTGTGGTTGGATCGTTTGACCTCGACCGCGTCCCAGCAGCGTGAGCTGCTCATGTGGCTTCGGGGAACGGCCGGGTAACGGTGTCCGTCAAATACCCCGGGCTCGTGTAGAACGCCTTGTGGCAGGCGGGGCGCACGGAGATCGCTCT
>JASANE010005012.1:0-41179 GCA_030248225.1 Trileptium ribeirensis | reverse complement strand
GATCCTAAGATAATTAGATTTTCACATTTTGTTGGGAACGCGCCCCTTTGGGGTCATCGGGTTTATGCTCCCGATGTAAGATTTAGACGTTTTAATCGCTAAATCGATAGCTCGGATCCTCCTCGGGATCAGCGTAGAATGCCAACTAAATTCCCGGGACAGTTCTCTAGATAAACCGGATTTCCTAGTTTAGCAGGGGCGAGCCGTCACGCTCACGGGACAATATATCAAGGCATCTAATTAAGCTCCAACAAGAAATTTGAGCAATCGGACGTTGCCGCTGATGCTATTCATCCTGTTAATAACATTGTGCCAGGTTCCTTACAGAAATCGATCCATAAATATCAGTTAGTTCCTAATAAAATAACTGGACAGGCTCTCGTCTAGAGAAATCATAAAAACACTTGAAATCTTGAGGACCAGCTCAATCAAGTCTTAGATAAAACGTGCATGTCCAAGTATGACCGTGGATGCTTCGGAGCACTAGTCGAGGCGTCTTATTTAGCCAATATACTTTCATGTAAAACTTTTGTTTAACCTCGGTCAGCTCAATACTCAAGCTTTTCGATCCTAATTCAACTCAGGGAATCATGTAAATTTAGTCTAAGCGTAAGTGTTACGCCTTGTTTGTACCCTAACTCATTGACCGAGGGAGGTCCAATCTGTCTTCGGCCAACTAGTCAGCTTGTGTGAGCGGTTGATCACGGTCCTGCGTCTGCGGGGCAAGCTAGGACGGGCTGAGCTACCATTTAAGTCGAAGTGTGGACAGGGGAGGCCAAAACTTTGCACTAATACTCGTCAAGGCAACGTTCAATTCGATCATCTAACTCTCTTATCTCTAACCTAATATCGATAAAACTCATCTATATTATCCCACCTCCCTGTCCACACTTACAGTCCTTTGAGTCCTATCGGTCGACGTCCATCGCTTCTTCGTCCATCCGCAGGAGCAAAACAATAAGCCAAAACCACTAAGAAAAACGAGAAACCGACTGAAGACAATGTTACTGACGATAAAGCGCCAGAGCGGTCTGCAGAACGACCTAACTCTGCGCTGCCGAAGACAGACTGAACGCTGCAGAGTCTTTGCGACTCTGCTTTTATACTGAAATTTGAAATAATTTGAAATTTTGAATTTCGGACCGTTAGAGTGCTTATTCAGCACTTTTGGTCCGATTTCTGATCTAATATGACCGAATTAAACAAATAGTCTTATCGGCCGAATTCCGATCATATTTTCGGAAATTTCGAGCCGATTTTATTATGAAATTTCATTCAATCTAGTTAATTTACGACCTTCTTAATATAAATTATATATAAAGTTTTAAATAAAACGTAAACTATAACGTTAAACTTTCTCTAAACTGGAGCGGCTTTCTAGAAATTTCTAAAATTATATAGTAGCAGATCAAAGCTACTTCTATCGCTGCCGCCAAGCTTCTAAATTCGGTTACTACTAGGCCTGCGTTACAATACTATTTACTCGAAGACGCGAGTATTTAGATCGCCCCAATAATTTTAATATAAACGTGGTGAGGCTTATATAAAACACATCCATCTGCTGATAAGGGCATCCATCAACAAACCTACAAGACATCAAATCGTACAGAAACTTTACACGACACTGCTAGAACTTGTCCTAAAGACGGCAGTGAGCTTATTTTCCAAGTGGGGTTGCAACGTTAATATTAGATGTACGAACACTGCCACAATCAAACGAGTTCCTTTAAGGACATCCCCACTCGGTACATTTCACGATGTCCGTACAACTTTCCAAGTTTTAATATTATATTAACATACGAGTTAAACTTGTTGATAAGAAAGTCCAATTTTATATAAAGCCCACATATGACTATATTTACTCGAGAAGCTTGGTGGCTACATAGTCCCGGCAATATCAAAACTATACCGACGTTACTCCAAGACGTTGTTTACTCAAACTGACTTGATGACAAGCTGTACACTTACACCTATATAAAAGTTATACTCATCTACCGGTATGAAACTTTGCAGTCAATAGATTTATATAACTTTAATATTAATATTTATTTACTTTATATAAAAGCACTGAGAAATACCGTTCTGGAAAGAGACAAGGCTTGTGTAAACAAAAAGAAGCAAGAGAGAGCAAAGGGGCAAAGAAGAGAGCCCAGTCCCTCCAAGGATGACCAGAGTGCCGAGTGGAGTTCGGATTCGGACTCAATAGGTCCGACCGAACAAAACGACATGTAACAGGACCGTATTCGGTCGACAGGGGGAAAATAGACTCTCGGGGGAGGGTCCATGCCAAATCTCTCTCCGGGTAGGGTGTTTAAACGGTTCTCCTGGGTTCGGGGTGCACTTTTCTGGGGTGTTTTATACCTTTTTGAATTCGTCTCGACTCGGGGAATCTAATGAGGGGTGACACGCCTGTCGGGGCGTTATTTTGAAATCTTCTTATGGGGTACCCAAAAGTGGGCGCACCTAGACCCGTCCGGGCTTAAATTAAAGCCTCGGGTCTGGAGTTTCTAATGATGCCATGCCTATAGCTTTATGACTAAAATTCGTGGAGTTGCTTGACTAAACGTGTTCTACCGACTTCGTAAATGTTTATTCATCCCTAAATCCGTGGATCCGGGTCGGATTTCCACGAAACCGGTCTCATTCGAAAGACCGTAAAATTTCCTACAAGAAATGTTGGGTACAAAATTTTCGAATTCTCATCGGTTCCGGAGTTATGGACCGGAGCCGGTACTTTTGGTAACAAATTTTCCTAAATTTCTAACTTTTACTTCTTATCTCAACCAGCGCGAATGAACGCTGGTAGGCGATATTTCTTAATGTTACTCAAATTACCAGTGTAGCGAGCACTGGTAAACTTTATATTGCGGCGTTGGACTTATAATGTTCAAGAAATTGTTTCGATTGCTGTTCGCTCTCGAGCGGACAGCCACATTTTGTAGTCCTCATTCGTGAGGACGGTCGTGACGGGAATCCGTTACGGCCAGTATTTCCTATGAAAATTTGCAACTCGTTTTGAGGTCCTACCGCTCGGGGTAGGGCAATTCCTACGTAGTCTCTTATTCCGGGTTTAGCGGGGAGTCGTACCGTCCTAAAAAGTCCTACGAGATCGCGTATGGCAAGGGCTCGCCATACGCACTATCTATACCCATAAAACTCCAATTTAAGTGCGTAAAAATTCCCTACAATTCCTGCTAAAATCACGTCAAATGCGTTACACTCCTCTGATCGTATTCCCAGTCTAAAATTATGAAGATACACAACAAAGTATGACAATCAGAGCATATAAATCATGGTCAAACGCAGGCGCTTTTATGGCCTGTTCGACCCAACGAAACGATACAATCATAACACAATACTGGCATAATACGGTATACGGCAACAACAATGGCGGCGCTTGTACGGCCGCAGGCAATAACAATAGATGGTATGAACAGAGTACAATAATTGATTAACAATTTATATCCCAATCAAATTGTCGAAACTTGTACCTGAAAACATGTATAGACAACAACATCAGTTCCACGGCACACAGTTATATCATACGGTCATGGTAACATATCGAAAATGTGCCTTTATGGCCATCAAACGAATAACAATAACGATGATAAGGATACATAATTCAACTATACATACAGGGTGCCTTTATGGCCAATAGAGAATGATGCAAATACTAATATATATGTACCAAAGCGTGCCATTGGGGCACTATAATCAATATGTACATAGCTGAATATAGACATCTGCACAAACGATTACGATTCTTCAGCAATTATTACTTTCCTGAAATGGCAACGGTAATACCCATCTTGATCAAAACATGTCGGCGGTGCAGGCCGAAATACTAAAAATACGAGTCGGCTACATAGCGGGACTCTTTAGATCTGGTTACTCCGTTTGCTTATATATATATATATATATATATATATATATATATATATATAGATATATGGTATGATTGAATTTGTTCCAATCACATACGTATATACTCTGATTTTAGTTCTGTTCCACTTTTCTACGTATATATCCGATGATTTCCGATCGATCGTAATTATGTGCTTACATAACCTTATTGCTCTTGCGAGTTATTTCGATTGCTAATTTACGTATATACTGCGGTTCAGGATTTGGTGCCGGTTAGGCGATCTTCTATGAGGTGACAACAGGGCTTTATGGTCGACGGGTATATATAGAGAAGCTCAATTTACATATTTGTTCGCTTTCAGAGGAGATTAATTGGTTCTGCTTACATAAATGAACGTATTGTAAGGCGAGGGTGAGTTCCGTACCCCTTTTGGGCTATTCCTGTCGAGTGTTCCGGGATGGGGAGAAACTGGTGACTGAATTCGGAAAAGTTGACCACTATACATGTGGTCATGATTATTGGGGAACTCGATTAAATGTTGACCATTACGCTATGGTCGGGATTTTTAGTACACGGAAAAATGTTGTCCATTACACTATGGACGGGATTTTTGGTACTCGAAAAAATGTTGTCCATTACACTGTGGACGGGATTTTTGGTACTCGAAAAAATGTTGTCCATTACACTGTGGACGGGATTTTTTTGGTACTCGAAAAAATGTTGTCCATTACACTGTGGGTTGACCATTGTACCGTGGTCAGAATTAATTTTTTGTTCGAAAAATGTTAACCATTGGGGTATGGTCAGATTTATTTTTGTTCGAAAAAATGTTAACCATTGGGTGTGGTCAGATTTATTTTAAATGTTGACCATTATCGTGTGGTCAAGATTTTCGTAAATGTTGACCATTGCTGTGTGGTCAAGATTATGGGTTTTCGATAAAAGTTAGCCATTAGGCTGTGGTCAGGATTATCCACCTCGGAACGATCCGTAAGGATCTGTTACAAATAATAAATCGTTTTACACAATAAAACGATATTGAAATTAGATAAAATAGCTGTTGTGTTCAAGCAAAAACACCGTTAAATGCGCGCAGCGGAAACTGTTGCAAATTTCAATGGCTCTATACAATATCATTGAAGCAATTTCTCTCTCTGCCGATTTTTTGATAAGTTCCAGGTTTTAGGTTTCGGAATATACCAGAACCTGTTAGATAAAAGCAAATCGTTCGCGAAAAATTTGACAGCAGCTCTCGTATTATTTCCGTGCAGTTAAGGCAGGACTTTGTTTTTATTTTTTTCCGTAAATAAATTACAGATGCAAATATAATAGTGTTAATTTTATTCTAATAGTGATCCAAAAATATTTTCAAACCATTTTATCGTATTTAATATTAGGCTGCTTTTCAAATAATGTTAAAAAATTATTGTTTATTCCACCGCTGTACATGAGCTGTACATTACGGGTGAGTTTTATTGAGCCAGTACAGTTTGTTGCAAATAGTGTTATTGCTGCAGCTGCTATAACATAATAATTATTGTGTAATTCTTTTGAAGTTATTTTTGTTTCAAAGTTTAAAATACTATCATGGTACGTTGTCGATGTTCAGATTATCAATATCTTAACGCTAGACGAATTAATTGTCACGGTGCCAAGGTCAATCATCATTCCAAGAACTTACGCTGTCAAATGTGGCGAATCGCTGCTGTTAGCAGGACTTGGGCGAATTGATATTGCTGAGGTTAAATTATCAATTATTGATGTCAGGTTTTTTCAAAATTCGTGTTGTGTTAAAATGTGTGTTTTTAAGTTTGGGTGTGTTTTTTGACATTTAGGTGTGTTTTTGACATTTGCCTCTGTTTTTTAATTAACCCACAAATACCCAGTTTTAGCGTTACAGGGAAGGTCAAGTAATGATAATTAACCGGCTACTAGCAATTTTATATTAATGCATACATTATATATTTATATAATGGACCAATCAGTTATATCAAGAGTGCATTAGGGAAGAGTATGACACTTCCCTGCACTCACATATAAACCGTGTTTGATGTCACGGGGGTTTTCGGCCTGACCCCCCCCCCAGTTTCTGGGGGGGTCGGTCGCACCCCCAGTTCCTGGGGGGGGGGGGGTAGGTCAGACCCCCCCCCAGTTTCTGCGGTGGGGAGGGGGTAGATCGGACCCTCCAATTTTTTGGGGGGTATTATGTGAAGTCGTAATTATGAAATAACTGAAACGGTTCAAATTATAGAAATATCGCTTCATATAATACCCCCAAAAAATTAAGGGGGTCCGACCTACCGCCTCCCCCCAAAAAACTGGGGGGTTCGACCTACCCCCCCCCAGAAACTGGGGGGTCCGACCTACCCCCCCCCCCCCAGAAACTGGGGCGTCCGACCGACCCCCCCCCCAGAAACTGGGGGGTCAGGCCGAAAACGCCCGTGACATCAAACACGGGTTTATATGTGAGTGCAGGGAAGTGTGATACTCTTCCCTAATGCACTCTTGGTTATATTTAGCACTAATTTTTTCATATTTCAGAATTTATAGACTTAGGTTCCACAGTTATATACATGGTCAGTTTATAAGCATTCAGTATTTAAAAATTTTGGTTTTGGTAGCCTTTTAATTAAACAGTTCAGGTGTACTAAATTTTGTGTTTTTTGAAATTTCGCTGTGTTTTAGCACTAAGAAAAACATAAAAAACCCTGATTGATGTATAATTTTAATTTTATTAACTATATATTATTCGTGCATTAATTTCTTTTTATAATGTTTAACATTTTGTTATTTTGTAATAAGAACATCGACTTGGCTTAAAAAACATGGTCGAACACCATGTATCAAATAAATTGAGATTGTTGCACTCTTCAGTCTTTTGGAAACGTATGTTTTACAGAAACATTTTATCGGAAGTTGAAACTTTGCTGTTAATTTTTCGTTAGAGAAGGCATTCAGCTGTGAGCCAAAGTTGCAAATACTCAGAAAAAATTAAATTTTGACTGGGTTTTTCTTGCTTTTTAACGGTGAGTGATGGATATTATTATATTATTTATTTTTTTAAAACGCGTGTTTGTACCAAAGACCCACATTAGGTATTTATGGAACGCTACGGATGTTAAAAATTCTATATTTTGGCAACCAGATGGCCAAATTCTGCTATTTTTTAATTACTTGTACACAGAGCGCTAGCCTAGGTTCATATCTTTTAGTGTAGTTGTGATGAAAGGAAATGTAGTGGACGGTATGTTTCCAATATGATATTAAATGATTAACAGTATAATGATACCTGACAATTCTAATTTTTCTTGAATGTACTTTTCGACAGTTTTCTTTGTTTGTTTATTAGACAAAGGAATAAAGGAGAGATTTGCACATTTATGTGCTGAAAATGGCTATAACTTATTTAATGTATTACTGGAGTATTAATGACATACCGTGTTTTTAGGAGCATCAGGGAATTCACACTGAAACATCAGCGTAGCCACTGAGCACAGCCTACCTACATTCACTCCGTTTTTCCTTACCAGTTTCATTTTTTACGGAAAAAATGTTTATGCCTGTTCGTTTCAAAACTTTTGTTTTATCATGGCCATTCATTAATTATTCAAGTCGTTCAGGTAGAGTAATATATTTCGCACATGGCTGGTTCTTGGGCATTTTTGGTGGATTTTATCCAGTCCAATTCGAAATGTGCACTAAAATTTCAAAATACGCTTGTTAAAGTAATAGCTTTGGTTTTTCTTAAGCCTTTGCGTGGGTGTAAAATAAATCCGATTTATTACTTATGCTATTAGGAGTAAATAAATTGATAGCGAGGACAGTGATTTTCTTTATAATATAGACTTCACCAAATTGACGTTCCCTAGCATTTCTAGGCTTTCTCTAGAAAAAACATGTGCCGCGGTTCTTCCTACCCGGCAACATTTTGGGTTTTGTCAGGCTCAACACCATCTGTAAATTTTTTATTCTAGTAAAACACCTACACGTGACTGAAATTGTCTGTTACTGTCAAAAATTATCTAAAAGATGTAGATAAGGCCTCGATCCGCATTTGGAAGACACAATTTGAAAACAAATTGTTCTATAAGGTGAATGTGAAAACAGCGTCAATTTCACGTGGCTACGCAGCTATGATGTCCAAAAAGAAATTGTTGCAACAATGTAAAATACTCAGAATTGTTTATTTTATTAAGGTGCCATGTTCCGGTATAACAGCTCCAGCTTAAATATACAAGCAATCCTTACTGGGTTATGTGTAACAAGTTGACAAAGCTCAATTCAGGCTGCGTTACATTATTGCAAAGATAAATTTTACCCATCTTCTCGCGAAAATACCATGCAAAATTTCAAAAAATCCTCCAAAATGTCCGTAACAAATTTTGAAAAAAACAATATCTGCTGCTTTCCGTAAACTATAATGGATAATATATAACGTTATGAATTTATGCAGCATTTTATGTTATGCTGAAGTAAAAGCAACCAATGCTGGCATTCGATAAATTAATGTAGAAATACACAGTGAATTTTTATATTTCAGACTGATTTCGGGGCTATTTTTCTTACCGTATTCTCTAGTCGGGAGCTTCCGGTTCACGTACTACAATCAACAGATGTTGACGATTTTTACCATAAACATCGGAATACATCTCATATAAAGGTACGTAGCGACCGATCGATAATAATCTTAACATAAACAGCCTTGTTTTAATGTCCCTACCATCCGAATTTCCAACGGTTGTTCGGCAATACGAATATCTCGGTGTCACGTGTGATGAGTGGGAAGGATAATATGGCAGTAATATATGTTTACTGGTTAGTCCTAAGGAGGGCGGTATTTTCGGCCGCCACCCCCCGGCAAAAATTCGGGTACGCCCCGGCTCAAAGCCCCCTGCTGAAAAAATATACGTCTAAACGCGACAAAATCCGGCATAAAATTGGCCTTCCGGCAAAATTCGGCACCCCCCGGCTATAATTTCTGCGGTTTGGACTAGCCAGGTTTATATGTACATAATATTGTTTTGTATGCTGTACATATGTTAAATTTATTATTTGCCTGTATTACCATTGGTCATTCTAGAATAACTACTTTATTACTTACATGCTAGATTTCCAACAGATGCTAAAATTCGCTAAAATTGTAGCTTAAGCTTGTTATATGTCAAAATTTCTTGGCATCAAAGTGAAGAAATTAAGGGCTTAAACCTTCAGGGTGCAGGTGATCAGTAGTGTAGCGACCAGGGGTGAGTTGCCAGCCCACCCTATCCCTGCAGGGAACCTCAGAATAAACTGAAACATATTTATGAGATTCAGGTAGGTGTTTAAATACTTCAGTCATAGTTGTATCTGAAAGATAAGGAAATAATGTGTTCATTACGATACGTATCTTGAGAAGAGCATTACACTCTCCGCATCATTTAAGCATGCCAGACATGATGCGATACATTTAGCCCGTACCGCCCCTGGTTCTGTGGTAACCTCCAGCATTCAGGACGGTAATCTTTCATCTACAAAAATTTGTTGCGACCCTCCCCCCGTGTTATGGGTGATCATTATAAAAAGCGAAATTCGGCAACATAGTCCAGAATTAGCTGGTTCTCCGAACATGAAACAAGCTCTCAGAAATTTCGAATTCCTTAAGTTCCTCCCTGGCTCATGTACCGCTGGAAAATTTTTACCTCTCTCAGTTCGCGTCTCCAAGCCCGCTCACGCGGTTAAATATTAGCGAATTTTTCTATATTGGCCTAAAACATGCAAAACTTTCCCTATATGGTAAAAACTTAATTTTTCGGATCGCTAAATTTTTCCCTTATTCAATATCTATAGTTGTAGTCAGTCCACATGTCTGATTTTTCTGAGTTACAGTGCTTTGTTAGTTTCCATGCTTAAGAAAAGAGCCCCCAGCTGAACCTCGTGAATCGTCCCCTGATGCTTTCGCTGACCTTCATAGAACCAAAATTTTTCGTTCCTCACAGTTCTAATCTGGCGGAATCGGAAATACCTGAGGAATTTACTCCAGGTCAACGGGTGAAAACCCTGCCGCCCTAGACAACCGGGGCCTTATAGTTGTATTTTATAGTAGTGTTTTTCATCAATTTGCAACTCGTATGTCGTTGTTTCTGTTTCATATTTACTGAAACCGTCTTGATGACATGCTATTTGTACATATTACTTACAATAAAAATGTTTGTTGTGTTCACGTAAAATATTAAAATGCTTATTATTGTCTTTATAATAACCTTTAATAATATTTTAAGGTCCCGTCGGGCTCTGAAGCTCGACTTCTGCAGTGGCCGGCCATGAAGTCTCGAGAGTTTGTTGTCGACGGCATATCAATTTACGAGAGCGCGTGTGATATTTTGCTATCGTCTGCTGGTAAGCAATAATAATATTATTCAGTAAGGCGCTATTGTTGCTAAAACATTTACCACTTTTTACACATATCAATCTATCCTAACCTGGAATGATCAAAGCTTTAAAGTTGATTAATAGCAATTAGAACCTCTATTGAGCAACCTATATTAAACACGCTAAAGTTATAACTTTAAAGTTGGTTAACCGTTATATTATTAACAAAGTATATTATATATTAACGGTCTATAATGATTAAGTAGCGTTAACACCAATTTTTTATTATATGACTATTTAAAAACATTATAGAATTATGCGTGGATTTGGGTATGAATTCGTGGAAAAAAATGAGCAACTTTCATGAAAATGACTCTATGTGCGCAGTTTAGAAAATATAACTACCCATGTTATAGCAATTTTCTCGAAATTCGCCATCAAAAATTTTGTAGCAATGGAAAATGTACTGTAATGCAAAATTATGTGCACGGTGGGTAAGCGAACCTTGTAGTTTCATGTGAGATACAAGAATTCGTACACGGGTAGTGTCCATGCTAAGGGTCTCATTTATGATTTATTCTAAGTGACAATAGATTATGCATATTATTTGCGAAATCATGCGAAAAGGTTCCAATTTGGCTATGTATGCCAACACACTATCACCTGGCTTCGTCATACGCTGTAAACTACCAGGCGGCATGAACTGGAGGCAGCCTGGCTCGGAACTGTGATGGTGGTAGGCAAAGGCATAGTAAAGGTGAACTATCGTTTTTACCAACCAATTATTGAACATTCATGAATTTGTGTACGATGGGGCCTATGTAGGTATAACTTGCGCGACTATAGGAACACAAAATATACTGTATAAAAATATCGAGCAATATATTAAGAACCCCGTTTCAACAGCTTAAAAACTTCTCTCTGGTTCGTTTTCTGTAAGACCTAGGTAATAACCATCAAGCTGGGATTGTGCAAGCTGCACTTATCGGATTCAAACGAACAATATGTTCGAGAAACAAGACTAATATAAAGCTATTCTAATCTCAACGATTACGAAGTATCGGCTTAATGATAAAATCTGACCGCCTTTGCATTAATTGTTTTGAGATAGGTATTTTTAGAATGAAGGACATTGAGCATTGTTTGTATCTCCGCACCCGTACCCATGCATGCACATTACTCTTTGCAGTCATAACAGAAATTTATAATTTTATGTAGTGTTGCATTTTCACCACTCCTTATAAATCGATGTATTTTAATTCGTATCGATTGTATCGATGTATTTTATTCAAATCAATGTATTTTAATTTATTGTAACTATTTTCATCAACAGTGCGTTCGAAAGCAAGTCTCGGATAGAAGCAATTTTTCTGAATAAAATGCGTTATATTATGGCGAAAACATCGCTAAGTTGAGCAATTCGTCTCTATTTGTAGCAAAATTTTCAAAACGTATTTTTGCGGATGAGCACCTGGATTTAAAAAATTGCTAGTTGTACGATGTTATGTTTCGGCATTCGATTTGGTTACGCAACCCAATAAGTATCAGTTTCGTTGTTTGTAAAAGCACTCGGCGTGCCATTATTATGCAAAACGTGATGAAACTTTTATAACGAACTTGGAAGAGCTTGACTGGTACTATCTTCTGTCATTTCCTATAGTCGTTCTGCTTTGATGCCATTGTGGTGACTGTTTAATCCGAGGTATAATATAGGCAATTATATTAAAAATCTGGTCCGATTATGAAATACGTTAAACTAATGTCTTTTGTTTTATATTACTCGCCCTAAATGACTGTTAAAATTCGAACTGCCGGACAATGAACAGAAATCGAGTTAAATTTGTTGGTACGCGAACAATCCATTGAAACAAGCTTCGAATAGCTTGCAAACGGTTTTACAACAACTTGCTGAAGATACGAACAGAAGCATGCAGACTAAGATTCGAGTACTTTTGGAACAGTACTTAAAATTCCTAAGTGAACATCAAAAGTGTAGCGTTCACTTCTACCGAACCATACCATTAGGCAACGTCTTGCTTTTTAATAAACGTGATTCTACACTGTGACAAGATAAAGCTGCTTGTTGCTGTTGATAAATTTTGTATGTGTGCCGTGTTCATATATTGCACAGTGTAGTTAAATGTATACCCGCCATGATAGTTATTGCTCAAATATTAACAGTGACACTCATGGGAAAATGAAGCGTTGAAAACAGTTATCTCTAAAACGTTATACCTGATGGTTTTCGCTTGATTTGCGAGGTCAGACCTCAAAACATATTTTAGCCGGTACTTCGAAACATGAGGCAATAATCATATCGTCATTTTTTTAAATTATTTTACAGGTTGGGTCAGTATCGCTATCGATCGGAGTAATTCGATTGTTGTAAATGCTTGGACACCCAATGGTGTTGGATTATACCAACGCAAGCCAGCCCTGCTTCCATTTGTGGTCAACACTAGAGGAAAGCGAATACAAGGTAATATTTATCGTAGTAATCATATTAGTTAACCACTGAAGAATGAGTAATTTTCTGATTTTGTTTGTGTGATTTTCTTATGATAGGTTCGAATACCACATGTTGAGTTGAGATCGTGAACAGGCATGTAAGCTTTAGGATTAACAACTGGGCAAACCTTATTTGAAAATTTTTATAATTTTGTATTTTTGTTTCTTCTTAAGCTTTCGTTGATACCTGTGATAGTACGATATAATGAAATGGATATATCATGACACACTGCTGTTTTTCGGTTACGATTATGGAACAACTATAGTTAAAACATGACAATTACAAATGCGGTATAATCATGCTACTGAACTAAAATGGTTTCATATGGATGATTATTAATTGTATTCCACAGTTTTGTTGTATTATTCAGTTATCAGTTATTCATTTGGGAAGCTTTTGCTACATTGGTATGTTTGACAGTTATGGAAATGCTATTATATAATACTAATTAGCTACTATTTTTTGGAAACAGTTGTTTTTCTGCTGGCACAAATCTAGTTTCATTACAATGTATGAATACTGACCAACCTAGTTATTCAAAGGAAATGTAGATGGAAGTGTCATACTTTAGCCGACAATTAGGTCATGCTGAAAAGTGATAAATTTCATTTTGTCATCATGCGGTCTTCCACACAATGTTCCATGATACTTTACTGATTTATCACTAGTTATAAAATTCTGCTATGGAGAAATGTTCTTAGAAATGTCATATAATATTTGAGATGGCATTTCTCTGATTTTACCGTATCGTTAACTATTTTCGTGCAAGCGCCTTTCGATTTCGGGAAAGTTTTTCAGTCAGTTACACTCTAACTCCTGGTTTAAATCTTGTACGCTTCAGTGATGTCGCACTGGATTTGACAATTTTTCACCAAATTTAACATACTTCAGGCACTTCAGCATATACTGTGAAGCCATTTACGTTTCCAGTAGAACGACAAAGACTTCGAAGCTCTAGAAGACGAAAAATAATATAGTATCAAATTTGTGGTTATAATTATTGTCATAACCTTAAAAGCGAAAAAGGTGAGACGTAAATCGATTCAATTTATTGCTCACGTTTCGAGAGCAAAACAGCGTTAAAAAGAGATATGCAGATATGAGAAATATTTCCAGATAATTATGCAGACGTTCAAGATTATGGTTACTGATTTCCTTCAAAAATATTTTATCCGTCGCCTCTGACAAACGATATAAAACGTCAGTGTGAATAATCCGACAGCTGTAGCGCCGGATACAGTGTAGCCCCAGTGACTATGTGTGGTATATACACACTACGCTTGTGGTATGCGCATGTCTTTCCTAATTTATAGCGCAGAATATTAGGGCGCTTAGAGTACTTTTTAGTCTTGGGCCAACCTGTCGATGTATTACAACAACAGATCTGGAGCAGTTAGAATCTAGATATGAAACCGGATCGCTAGGTTACTTCCGGTCAGACTTTTGACAATATTGCAGTGTGGTACCCGTTAGTGCTTCTTTCTAATTTGAAAGCCAAAAGCACTTTTATCAATCAATAATAGCCGTTTGTCAATTTGCTGAACTCTGATTCTGTTTCTGGGTTTATACACAAATGAATAATTTGATCACATGGCTAATCGAGAATACGAATGTGTTATACTTAAAAATAAATTTGTATTATCGAACAAATTGACTTTGAGCGGGTCGCGAATGATTAACAGTAATTTTTGACTAGCACTATATCTATTAGTAGGTATGACCTTGCTGCACCGTCTACTTCCCATAAGTGATACCCTATTCCAATCTCAACCCTAAACGGAGGCTTTTAAAGACGTTCCAACAAACCGATTAGCATGGCATAGTTGCGAACGGATTTCAACGACGTGCTCGCATAGCTTTGTGTACGCACACATGTCTAATAGCATACATACTTTAAAGAGTAACCTTAGCGAAAAGGTTTCTCTCTTTGTAGGTCCACAGTGATCCTCCAAGGAGATTCACTCTTCCAGTATGTTATATATAGTTACGTCGGTTTCTCATTGATCATCCTAACATTTCCAAATACCTAAAAGTGTCTCCTAACCTAAACTTGGCGCGTGTCGAGTTAAGTTCTTGGTTTCCGAATGGTGGATGGAAATTATTTCCATTTCTGAGTCAAAGGAAAAACCTATTGCAGCTGCTTGTGTCAGTTTTACAATAACTAAATGCCAGTGATCCAAGTGTAATTCAGTTTGTGGCTGCTTGATGACAGCTTGCTATATCTAACTGAATAATTTACAATTGACGTTGAGACTGGTTATTTGGCTCCGACATGACCATTAATATGTTGTCCTGTATTAAGCATCCAATTCATAATTTACCTTCTTAACTATGGTGGTTCAAGCTATGTTCTTTTGCTCTGTTTGGTTTAATTGTTAATTGGGATTTAAAATTTTTTGTTTTAGCTTTCTCGTTCAATGTTTTCAAGCACAGTGATGCTTAAACGGCTATTATAGGTTTGCGGTCTTTGCATACTGCTATAATTTGATGTAAATTGGTGCACCCATTATAATTTAATTTATTTTGGCCTGAAAAAATGACTTTGAACCTCTGCTCATCAGCTGCTGTAATAGAAACAATCACATCACAGACAAAAAATTTATTCACACGCGCCGAAACGTTATGGAAATAATTTTTGACATATTACCATCATCTGGTGTGAATTTCTTTACAAGTCGACATTTTCAAAGAATTGATTTTTATATAAAATAAAAAAAATCAGCATAAAGTCTTTCGAATTCTTCTCCAGAGCTTATTTCTTTTCAACTTATTATGTTTACTCGATTACTCGCAAACTGCGACAGTCAATATGGGAAACGGTACATCGAAACGGAAAGGTTTAGCTAAAACTTCCCGCAAAAATGACAACGAACAGAGGCTGCAGTCATCAGCCAAAGATTTGTCGCCTCACACAGCAAGCTCAAAGTGAGTGAGTCATACAATTTTTCTGTTTTCCGCTGATCGGATGTGGGCATTTTTTCACATTTACTTTTAAATTTTTTTACAGCGAATAAAATATGATTTTTTCATGATTTCTATTAACGTAAAATATTTGAGTCAAGTCGTTCTGCAACACTGAGCATAACTTACGGGCATACCCAGAGTCTTCTGCGCAGAGGGGCATTGAATGTGCTAGTGAGATCACAGCTTAAACGCATATTTTACACATAAAACTGGACTTCAATTTTCTGTTATATTTCGTGCTGGCATTGGGGTATCCAAACAAATGGTGGCCGGGAGGGCGTCTCCAATCAAACGTCAAGGTAAAAATTTTTAAGAGAACCCTGGACAGAATTAAGATCACAATTTTGAAAATTTTTAACAATTTTTACTAGATTTTTGCCAATTTCCCCAATTATTCTTATTTTCTCTCGATTTTTGCATTTTTCTTCCGATTTTTTTATTTTCCCTCAGCTTTACCAATCTTGCCCAATTGTTGCATATTCACTTGCGATTTTTGTCTATATTTGGCAAAATTTTCCAGAAGTGTTGGGGGAGGGTGGGGGGCGAGGTTGCGCCCCCCAATCAGAAATCCTGGCTACGCCCCTGCGGGAGGTGCATGAATGCTGTATAAATAGTAATACAGTTACATATATATTGTTTTCCATGGTAAGATTTAATGGTGCTTCAATGCAAAGCAGACGCTCGAAATGGTTTTTCCTACGTTAAAGGTGTTCCCTTAAGTCTGCGGTTTCACTGATGATTTCATATACCTACCGCGACCGTCATTTTCATAACAGCTTTGAGCAAATAGAATTTCAGTTGACTACTAATGTGACTCAATTTTTCTAGTTTATTAGCAAGCTGCTACCAAAAATTTTCGTAGTTCATATGTGTGGTTCCGGACGCATAATAGTTGGCATACCAAAATTTGTAAGCCTGTGTTATTCGCAAACGATGTAGATAGACCTTGCGTGCAGTGTGTCGGCAAAAAGCTCCTTGCGTCGGGGTTTCAGTAGCGTGCGGTCATTCCAGCCGACTATTATTATCCGCTGTTTCAATAATTTTTGTAGCTGTATATCCTGATGGCGATAAAAGTGATAGGTTTGTTCCCATAGCATATTTTTTATCACATCCTCAGGATGGAAAGTCGGGCATGAGTCATCCATTTACTCACGCGAACTTGTAGTCCATCCACGATGGGATAGTAGGTAGTCTAATTTTTTTGTGAAATGAGTTTAGTTTTGGACAAAATTAAACTGCCGGATTTTCAGCTCTCATTGAATGTTTGAAACTCCAGGAAACCCTAGATTCAACTCTTGCAGGACCTGCCCGATTTCCACTGACAGGAGATGACAGTTACTGCACAAACACTTTCCGTGAAACGAGTTAGGTTTCGGACAAATATTAAACTGCCGGATTTCCAGCTCCCATTGAATGTTTGAAACTCCAGGTAACCCTAGATTCAACTCTTGCAGGACCTGCCCGGTTTCCACTGACAGGATATGATAGTTACTGCACAAACACTTTCCCAGAAGATTTCACAGACTGAGTATGTTACATATCATGAACTGAGGGACGTAGATGACTTATTATAATGCTTTGTCACGCACTATCTCATTTCTCGGCTTCAAGGAACCGACACGATTACCTGGCGTCGTAAAGCTCGCGACGAGACATTTCTTGGAATTTTGTAGAGAAAGAAAGTGAACAGCTTTCAGTCCCGCCAGCGCCTCAGGCGGCCAATAGCCCCCTGGTTTAGCTGTGAGCGCCCATACCTCTCCGGCTGGACTTGGCGGGAGAACCTCACCACGCACAGGGACTGAGTCGAGTACCCTGAGATTTACGTATAAGATTTGAATATCCTGCACTAGACACCATATAATATAAGTATACATAAACAAAATATGTACATAAACATATAAGTCCAAAAACATAAACGTGTGCATAAACGAATATTAGCAGAGCTGATAAAAGCAGTTAGAAACCAAGGTCCCACTGCTTCTTAGAATTTTCTTTTGCACATTTATGCAGGAACTATGCTAGGTTAACAAGTATGACCGAGCCTGTGTTTATATTTGTTTGTTTGTCTGGTAACTGGTTTCATTATATGTTCTTTTTTCTGCTTGACAGCGTGAATTGTATCAGTGAAGCAATTGAGCAATAATATGCGATGAGTTCTATCGAGTTAAGAGTTAACACTCTCCTGAGCTCGGGTACGGATACGGAGGCACGGGCTCGACGGATGGCGGGACAAAACAGACATGTAAAGCAATCTGCGAAATTGAACTGTGCCTTCTAAACATCAATTCCCAATTCTCATTTGAGTGCCTTAGGTATTACTTCGCATAGTATATGCAGAAGAAATCCACAGATAAAAGAAAGTACATGACTGACGGTACACGCAGAAAAGCTAGATTGAGATGCCACTGAACTATCCAATACAATATCCAAAACGGTTTTCCTTTAATAGGCCAAGTATATGCTACCATGCAAATTGGCAAAACACAAATTGATTCTAGAAACTAGGAACCCGTTATACGTTATATAGTATTGATATATTATTATCCAAAGCGGCCTGAGAACCAAACAATTTTTGTTCCGTACCACTTTTATCTGCCTGGATCATCGAAATTTATGGCAGCACTGATCACGAATGCGGAATACGACCTTCAATGTACTAGAATATAATTTTATTACGTTTTTTAGAAACATGTAACATATTCTTTCTATAAGTTAGTTTCTATAAGTTCTCTACTGATCACGAATGCGGAATACGACCTTCAATGTACTAGAATATAATTTTATTACGTTTTTTAGAAACGTGTAACATATTCTTTCTATAAGTTATCTAACACCTTATCTGAGCAGTATTTTTATATATTTCTTTCCTCTCGTTGTGAAAATCAATAAACTGGAAGTGGTTTCCAAATGTTTGTAAATCTATTATTGCTAAGTGTTTCAGAAACGTTGAACAAAAATCAATTGGCGTGTCTCAGAAGCGCCTAGTTGATGGTTCTTCGTTCAGATCATCTGGTTCAACTGAAAATGAACTACGCATTTTGCTAAAGAAACTTGAAAGGTGAGTGTGAAACGTTTTGCTGAGACTTAAGTTATCAATGAACGCTAGCATACTTACATTTTTCAGTATCCCTGTTTTACTTTTAATATAAAATCTTCTACCACTACGAATATATATTAAAATTGACACCAAAATGTTACAGCATTATTGTAATAGCTGAATATAGGTTAGCGAATTTTGTAAGTTATATGATTTGGTAAAACGAATAGCGTCTTTCGACAATTAAAAATACTCGAACATTAGTACATGTATTTCAAAAATTTAACTCTGTTATGTTAGTTAGCTACGGATTCGTTCTGTTATCTATCAGTAAACCCAATTTTTTTATTCAATAGATTTTGTGTTTTTGCACATTTTTTAATGTCACGGAACGATAAATTTTTTTATGTTCTGCTGCAGACTTGCGCACGCATTATCACAAGCGATAAGCTGTTCGTACTAAGAAGAATTTGCACCTCTTAGAAGATAGGTAACACTGCTTCTAGATATCCGATGTGTTTTAACAACAGCATTGCATAATGGTATTCGTCTTAATTTGCGGTAAGCTGTCTTGTTATTTCGTCTTAATTTTCTTTGAAAATATGCTGCTTATGCCACATATAAAATTGTTTAACTGAGTCAAAATGTTTGGCGACAAATAAAATTTAAATTTTTAAGACAAGCTAAAACATCTTCTGCTCAAAATCACTTAGTATGAAACTGTAACTCTAATAATTGGCAATTAACATTTTTTGATATTGTAATCATATTTGCTTCTAAATTAACATTAAGCCAGTTAATATTATCACAAATACATAGCATGTTGTTGTAATTATGCCATTTAACTAACTTAACACAAAAATTGGCCAAAAATTGGGGAAAAGCTTTTGCGAATTTTGGAAAAACATGATTTAATTAAATCTCCAAAATATGCAACTCCCCGCTGTCCCCGTCCCGACTTACTTTCCCCGGCGAGTCCCTCACCCGCCAAACCATATAAGCCAACCCCTGAACCGTCGGAACCTTGAACACCTGCGATATAACAGCTTATAATATATGCCGCAATGGTAGGTAAGGGATAAAGAATATAAATTTAGCCATTTTAATCTAATATAGATTGCAACCTTCTTTCAACATGTTTCAACGCTTGCTCTAACTGTTTCCAAGTCGTCTTTTAGCTGAACGTGGCCTGAAAACAGAGATATTTGGAAATTTCTGGTTCAACATTTTGCTATGTACAAGTAAATAATCAAGGATATTTCACTCGTATTGTTTTGTCTATTATATACTTCTTATTTGAGGCGAATGGCACAGCCTGTGTTTAAAATGCCAAACGTATCACTACAGCCGATTCCTCACTGTGATAGTCCAACGCAGAAATCACAATTTAGTCAACAAGGCTATTTCGGCGCAAAACTAATTCCACTAACTCCACCATCGTTGCTTGGATATGGCAAAGAAACGGCCAGTATCAATTATAAGCAGCCGTATCCAAGTGCACCACCTGGATTCAGCTCTTATATTTACCAACGGCAGCCAAGTGCAAAAGGTGCAACACAAACTCATACTTACACCTAATATTAATATTCATCCATAGGTATATAATTAACTCTTTCTATCGTGACACATTAGTGATGGTGTACATGGCGTGGCGAGTTGCTTGTCGAGTTTGTCGTTCGCTGTGCTTTTGCACGTGCATTGTTATTCATTCGCTTTGCGGGGTTCCATAAAGAATCGAGCACCAGCTCCTAGATAGCTCGAAACTCGCGTGCAAGATATCCGGTTTCAGTCTGCAGCTGGAGCAAACGTTTGATCAAGCTTGTGCAAAATACGCTTTGGCTTAAGAAGGAAAGGGTTAAATTAATTAATCTTGATAGATAAACAGGTAGTAAGTCAGGGCCTAATAACACCACAAGCCCAATACAGTCTTTTCAGCGCCCCAAGTTCAAGTTCACTTCTGCCCAACATACTCCTTGCATACCCTAATATATGTCCTAAATTTGAGTATATTGATTAATACTGTGTACATAATAACGCAATATATATAACGTATATGAATATCCGTTATATATGTGCATAAAATTGTCCATTTCCTAATGCTTGATTTTGCAGAATTGCGGACTAGAGTTGGGCACCGATTTGAGGCCGGCTGCCGGGGAAACTGTGGACCGGTCCTCAAAACCTCCATGGTTGCGGACCTATGCAAACATTACAACACATTTGTTTACAAGCATAGTCTTTCGGTACAGATTGTGCTATATATTTTTATTGTAAATTTTCGGTCAAAAAATGTCAAGCTTTCGCTGTTCAGTCGTCATCTTCTGCTTTCGATCCAATCTGTGATACAAACATTGTGTAATTTTGGCAGTTTGATAGGCAGTGTAAAGGGTCAGAATTTGTTTCAACATTTAAGCATTATAATAAAATTTGAAATAATAGTGGTGCTATGAAACAATTTTGACAAATTGAACAGTATAAAAATATACCTAATCAAGGCAACCCTTCAACACTTTACAGGGGAACCGACTAAGTTACAAATATTAATTTTATAAACCTAGAACAAACTTGAAAAAGAAAATAATATACAAATCTGCTACAGCACAGTAACAGTAGCCAAATATTTTATTAGTACAGATTATGTGTTCCGTGAGTTTTGTTTGTATCTATATGTTAATCATGCCAAGCATTTAAAAAATTCTACGCATGTTCGTCTAACCTTAAGTTCCTACTTCTTTAAATGTCAAACTTTTTAAAGATCAACTTTGACGCCAACACGAAGTCAGCATCATTAGATCTTAATAGCGTCAAATGTTAGAATTTAGTTTGTTATAAAGTCTCAAACACAGATCTGATACAAAACCTTCGCGCATACGCAGTTTTGTACGATCAAAATAATTATACAGCCTGACATTTGATCTCATTTCGAGACTAATAATAACATAAGAATACTTTATAATGCGAAGTATATATTTAAATTTTGATTTGCAAAATTAAAGTTTGGCATTTGATATGTTGATTAAAAAAATAACGTTTCGGTTTTATCTGCAACGTTTTAAAACACAGACAATAATGTTAAATCTAGTTAATAACAAAGTACGTTTGAGAGTACTTTTATGTCGTCAAAAATGCATATGCCCGCAAATTTTTGATTGCAAACATAGAGTCTTTTCGTTTAGCCTCACTGTCAGTCGGAAAATGTTAAATTTTGGAAATTTTTGCACTATTTGACTGAGCTCTCCGAAACGGTTAAAAATATCTGTTTCGGAAAGGATTTTTCGAGGTTTTGGTTAGGAATGTATATACTTGCCGAAAATGTTCTTGTGATGCTGTAAATACTGGATTAAAATTCTTAATAAATGTATAAATTTATATACCATTCTAACCGCATTGTCGAGCTCAAATCTCAAATTATGTTGAAATCATCTGAATGATATTGAGCTATCCCATTCATGTGAAAACCTAAGTCGCTAATAAAGAGAACTGATTAAGTTAATTTTTACACTATAATCAACTAAGATCGTCAATGCAGTATAAAAAAAATTATACTTTTAATATTTAAATTCATTTTCAATAATATTCGGTACCGAGGGGAACCATTGGTAACCGAAAAAATAAATCATGTTATGAATATAGGCCAAATGGATATTTTCTGAATTGATTCGTCGAGCTGAGTTGAATGGCTCTAAAGTTGTCGATGTATCTTGATAGTTGACCATTTCTGGGCTACAGGCTAATTGAAAAGATCCTAAACTTGTTCAAAAAATAATCGTTTTATAATTATATAAGTGTTTCCTGACAAATTTTATTCTTGAAAATTCTCTATATTTGACGATTTGTTTAAAATATAGAACTTATTTGTCACCAAAACGGCACGTTTACCGCAGCGCAGAAGCTCGGAAATGAAAACACTACTGACTGTAGTGACAAACCCGAAAACGATCAGCTCTTCAGTTTTGTCAAGGAAATCGTACAAAGTACCACTAATAACGCGCAACCGCTGTTACGAGACCTTATTGAATTGGCTCCTACAACGGCGTTACACAAAATAACGTCTACATTAGCGCAACCTCAACAACTCCAACCTTATCCGTCTCCGCGACCGAGCCGTGGTAGTGCTACAATCCCGCTTTCAGGACCTGCCCGGAAATCATCATCAAAGAGCACTTTAAGTCACCGTTCCAGCATCCAGAAAACTGTGGCATACCAACAAAATCCGACACAACCAATTGCCAGCGTTCTTACCAATATTGGCGTTGCACTTTTTATTGCATTAATGATAAAATTAATTTTTCGGTTTTGAATTTTAAATGATAAGTTGTTCCATGTTTCATAGTAAAAAATATCTATTCAGTGTAAAATGGTATCAACTTTTAAGTCGCCATAAAGATATGCAAAATCTTAACAGCACACCATAGTTATTAAGTTAGAGCTACTTTATGCAAACTGTCATTAACCCTTTCATGCCGGAATTAATTTGTGTATCGTGCAATGTTTGACAAACTCAAGCCCCCGCCGAGGATAGGACTCGGAACGTACGGGTGAAACTTGTGTACGCAAACCACTGTGCTATCTGAAAGCTGTTGCTCGGTTCCTTAAGTAATCTCACAACGTGAACGAATAACAACGCACGTTCAAACGTACGACAAACTCAGTACACGCAACGACTCGCAATGTATGTTAGGTCTATATGGACCTAACCGGCATTAAATGGTTAAAAGATAATGCGAATCGTACTCATTTATAAAATATTGTTTTTTTAATCGATTGTTTGGTTTCAACAACTGAGCTTGTGAGATCTTAAATTACAGAATTTATTCAGTTTTAAGCAAAATGACAAAGTATTTAATTTCCGAAACGGTTGTGCACTCGAGGTTTTGAGTTTACACATTTACCGATATTTTGGCTGTAAAGGCACATAACAAGAAGTACGGAGCTTTGTACAGATGATTTCAAATCTTATGGGTTCAGGTAAATCAAAAATTTGCTTTCCTAGATATGAAGTCGTATTGAACCGTAAAAATATCGTCGCGTGATATTAGTGACACAAACGATGTGTTTGGTTTTAGTTAATCACCACCATCAGACAGGATGGCGATGTATTAGATATTTGATTGAATCACTTCTGTTGCATACGTTTGTTTGTGTATTTATAACAAACATGCATAATGCTATGTAGTATGAAATGTATTTTATTACTATGATACAACACACAGTGGTCTGGCGTTGACATTTTCCTCTTTTGTCAGGCTGTGATTTATCAGGCTCAGGGTTAGTTGCATTTCATGGCACAATCTGATCACATTAGAATATTTTAGAACCCTAACCGCTAGAGTGCGCTCACCACTTGCATCATATGCTTGGAAAATTTTTCGATTTCCTCCGCCCATATTTAAGCACAAAGTCAAATATTCCACCGAAATCTGAGTAACTAAACACCTACCAAATAATTTACAATAACCACCAGAATTAAACATCACAAACGCCGCATTGAAAATTTCATAGAGAGCGAGAGTTTGTATTTGTCTTTAGTTCAGAAAAACTCATGATAGCTTCAATATACTGTTTAAAAATCATGCAGAAACTTCTTTACATCGGTGTTAAGATACATAGTTGCACTCTAGCTGGCCATAGAGGTGAGATTTGGAGCTAATCTATTGTCTTGCGATAAAATGTTGTGACAAAGTTCTTTTATATGAATAAGACGTTTGCGGAAAAGTAAAACTCGTGTAGCAGCGGCTAGTTCAGAACTTGTTGGTTAGTTGTAGCCACATGTGCTTGATGCACGCAGTACCAGTAAAATTTATGTTCACTTTATGTTGAAAATTTTTATGTATGCACTGATTATGACAGTTTTGTCAACACTATGGTAAAGAGAAAACAGTATATCGATCCAACACAAGTACTCTCGAAAATTATGTGTAACACAGCTTATGTAGTTAAAGCCGCGCATCAAATTGACTTAACGCTCGACTAGCTAAATTAGCTGTATTACAAGTCAGTTGTAGCACAGCGAGGCGTGCGTCAAGTGATTTGTACGCACGGTTGTGTTGTTTAAGTCGTTGAAACTTGTGCTGACGTACTCGTCTGAACTCGTCACAATCGTGCGTACAAATCACTTAACGCACGATAGCTGTGCTACAACTATTACTTAAATTACCTCACATACATTGCAGTATAATGTAGAGATGTCAATCTTTTGTTGCCTCGCTGAAGCTGTTCTTCGTGAAAGTTAATAATAGTGATACACTGTGTAAGGTGACATTTGCTGTTACAATTATAGTCCTATTATTTAACAGGTTCAGTTCATTTTGGCCTAAAAAGTATGATCGCTTATCACCATTTCCCTGCGTGAAAGGTAGTACATGGATCGACTAAGCACGAGTTAACGAAGCCATAATAATACTACAAAGCATTTCAGCCAAATTAAATTGTCAACCGATTCCTAGATAATACCCTGTAATTCTCTGTTACAATTTTAGTCCTATTATTTAACAGGTTCAGTTCATGTTGGCCTAAAAAGTATGATCGCTTATCACCGTTTCCCTGCGTGAAAGGTAGAACATGGATCGACTAAGCACGGGTTAACGAAGTCATAATAATACTACAAAGCATTTCAGCCAAATTAAATTGTCAACCGATTCCTAGATAATACCCTGTAATTCTCTGTTACAATTTTAGTCCTATTATTTAACAGGTTCAGTTCATGTTGGCCTAAAAAGTACGATCGCTTATCACCATTTCCCTGCGTGAAAGGTAGAATATGGATCGATTAAGCACGAGTTAACTGATTCATAATAATACTACAAAGCATTTGAGCCAAATTATATTATTGTCAACCGATCCCTAGATAATACCCTGTAGTGGATTTGCATCGATTTTGGTCCAACACAGAAGTTATTATTTTCTGTGGCTTTCCGCATTGTTGATATATGCTTCATATAAAATAGTATTACAAGCATGTATATTTATCAACACAACCCTCAATCGTTGATTTCAGAGTACAAAAATAGCTTTCTTAATTAAGTAGCTGTGCTGATGGTGTCAGTGTATGCATTACTATATCACATGCCATTGTGATCGCAATGAGTTTGCACGAAGTTAGCGCTTGTTACACTAAAGTTTGTAAAATCCGCAACCACGAATAAGATATTCAAACACAGTACTTTTACAATAACTGTAATTTATTTTAGGGCTACATCATATCTAAAAACATATAATATAATGTAAATTCGTTAAGTGACACATCACAGGTGTATAAAATTTGTGAATTACTATAAATAACGCGTAAAATCGCTCCCAGAATCCGTAGTACGCAACTTAATGTATTGTAATGGGATTAGTCTAACTTGGCTGCTTATAGTACTCTCATCTGTGATTCTCTCAGTAGCTTATGTTTTAAAAAACTGTTGATGCAACACAGATACATGCAGATCAACTGTGCTTAATAGAACCTTGACGAGCAATCATGAACACTCTTCCGACTTGATCGTGACTAAAACAGCTGGTGAGTATATGTTCAGGAGAGTAGATAATTGCTCTTGCATCATAAATGTTAAGCTGGATTTTTAAAAGTAAGTTTTCAAAATCAGGTATGAGGGCCCTTGGTAACTTTTATATATAACTGATGTTATATTCGACTAGCGGCTACCTTATTGCAATCTACGTTTTAGATTATAATAAAACAAAACTCGCTATAACTGTCGTGAGTGCAGCAATCCAAAACTTCTCTACGAAGTATCATGCCTTAACATGTTTTCCTACGCGCCACGAGTTTTCGCATCCACCATGTTTTCCCACGTTTGAGTCGGGTTTCCATTTTTATACTGAATGTATAGGTTGGGTTAAGATCAGAGCCGGCGACATCGGGACTAACTTACTAAAGTCTTTCATGAACTTTAACTGCCATAACATGTCAATACTATTTTTGCAGCCTTTAGCATAAAACACATAAATAAGTCGACGCATCTATGAAAGATGCAACGTTAGCACATTATTTGCTTTTCCCCCAATTATTCAGCTTATAAACTAAAACCTTTGCTGACATCTGTTAATGTTTAGCTTTCCGAAATAAAAAAGCTACTTACTATGTTTGTTACTCAGAAAATTTCTACGTGCTATTTTTTCCCACTGAAATGAAATATCGAAATTTCGCCCTAAGCTAGAAATTATATTATATATACATTTCAGTAGCTAATTAGAACACCCAAAATATCACGGTGCCGGTAATGTTATATGTTTAGAGATATTATATTTATATATATGTTATACATAAAATTCAATCAACTTTCATAAAATCTTGAAAGTGTTCTAATAACAGCAGCGGCTTGTAATCGGTAGAAATATTGGCTTATAGAACAGCAGCAGTGGAGGTTGCTTTGAGTATTGTACGCTAAAAGCGATTCATGTGCTGATAAATTTTATTGAATAAACATATAAATACATATAGATATATACATATTTATTCACATTGTAAAAAGCTTGAATCAAATTTAACTCAGTTAAACCAGGCTTTTTAGGACTGACTCAGATTCTAACTCAGAGTGCCAACAGCCAAAACTAAACATTTAGATTTATAACAGCTGTATGTTCATTTAAAATTTTGCCTATACTGTTGATAAACTATTGCGGAATCTTGTTATTGCAAACGAGTGCAAGTAATATCAATAACGTTTGGTGCCACGAACGCCATGTACGTGGTTATATTTAATCAAGTGTTGAATTTTGAATGAAATTCTGAAGTCGTCACTTGCTTGACGGAAATAAACAGAAGACCACCCAGTCTCGTGATTTTGCTTTACCTATTCAGCTTTAAATCGAACACCAAAAGTCTGGTGATAATTTAATGGCGTATCAACCAAACTAACAATTTTATGGATTCTGTGATCCTTATCGTCATTTCTGTATTACCTAAAACTAATGTTTACGTATTGGATAGTAAATTCCACCAAATTATTTCGATGTAACCTGGGATACTTTAGCACGTTCAAACTATTTTAGCTCAAAATTTGAACCAAATTTGAGCTCGAATTTTGATTAAAATTTGCAGCAATCTTTTTTTTGCAATTTTGGTGAAGTTTCACGTGTGAACACTGTTCAAACACTTTAAGAATATTTCTTTAATAAATCATAGACGAACATGAGTTAGTGAAAACTTTTGAGCTCAACTTTTGATCTTAAATATTTAACTTTTCAAGTATCGTAATTTGCAATATTTTTCAATTAGAAATGGAGTGAAATTGTGATCAACTTTTGAAAATTTGAACATAAATTTTGAGCTCAAATCTTGAGATAAAGCTTTGAACTCGTGAACGCACCTTTGGTGTTAATCGAAAAGAATATAGAGTAGTAAACATGTTATACTTAACCAGCAATACTTTTCGCGCTTGCTGAGCATAGCCTCAAGACTAGCGTAGTGGCATTGTTTAATGTTTCATATAAAATATATTCTAATTACCACCTGTGGCGGTATCCCAACCACCGTAGTGACTCTTTGAAAATATATAATTAATTTCTTATAATGTAAATTGCCTAAAGTTGTAGTGTCTCGAAAAGATAGGAGTGAAAATGTGGACTAATAAATTGTTATGCCTGAGTGGAACAACAAAGTACTTGATGAGATTCAATGCATTTGAAATTTAGGCCTGAAAAGATGAGTTGTTTGGTTTCAGCTAGGGAACAAGGGAGATAGAAGCAAAGGCTTTTATACCCCTGTATTTGAAAACTATATGTAAATTTGTACATGAGTTACAGACTATGAAATGAAAATTTGCAAATTTGTAACTTGTATAACTCAAAGCTTTGGAAATAGGGTTTTTCAGTGACAATAGTGAAGATAGAAAGAGAGCAATCTAAGTGTAACAGCGGGACGCGGCTGCATGGCGCAACTTCCAAACACCGTGCCCATACAACCCCGACTAATATAACCTAAAGGGTTTACCAATTTTTTCGCGACCTTACCTAATTTGTCACATTTTTTGGTCAGATGAAAAAGCTATGGAGCTTAGCAGGCCACACACCTGCTGCACGAGGTGTGGTCGGAACCTGCCCGATTGGTCGCGCGCCTGTCTAGTATTTGGTATGATTAATTAGGTCCCCCAAGGAGGCTAAAACTGACACCTGCTCACAGGTCATAACGTCATGCCGCTAATCCCTATCTCGATCTCACTTGGAGTTGTTTGACCGCTCGATAAGTTGATGGAATTGCTAAATTTCAGCTATTGGTTTTGGGTATAAATTTCATAACCTTTGCGTGTTTCACAATTTCATGAGCCGTGATAATTTTCCTGGACCTGTCTCTCTCGACCATGGCTTTCTGTTTCTTTCTGTGTCAGTATTACTGGTGAACGATGCACGGTATACACAAATGACATTAACATGCGTAAAGGTAGTGGCTACTCCAAGCACGCAGTTGCAAGCAGTGCACGCGAAATATGGAAAGTGGACGACTATATTGAATTAATGTGCTATGGTAGTCACAATATCTACATCACAAGTGTAACGGTAGCGACTTCATCAACATTGTGCGTCCTGTGGTAACGACCATATATCTACATTTCGTGTGCAATAATATCAACTATAATTACGTATTTCGTGTAATTGTAATTGCTATATATAATTTGAATATATTATTCACACGAATTGTGGATATTGCAACTACCATTGCACGCAGGATGTAAATATAGTTGCTATTTATTCAAGGCCGCGCGAAGAGGGGGATAGGGTAATGGATCCCCCACCAGGAAATTTTCATGAATTATTTGTCAGTGGTACCACTGTCGGTGGTACAAAAATATGTTCTGCGCCTATTTCTTGAAACTATGCTCCATAACTGCCGGCGATATACAATATCCTAAAAGGCGGAAAGGAAACAAAACTCCAAGAAGTTTAT
Organism: Trileptium ribeirensis; assembly: GCA_030248225.1. Taxonomy (NCBI): domain Eukaryota; kingdom Metazoa; phylum Nematoda; class Enoplea; order Enoplida; family Thoracostomopsidae; genus Trileptium; species Trileptium ribeirensis. Next base: position 11,568 of record JASANE010005012.1, on the reverse strand, counting down.
CTTTGTAAGGACCTTATTAGTGGTGAATATGACTGCTTCAAGTATTCACAAAATACTTTGTGCACTGATCTGTGGTGAAGCGACAGAGAATGATCGAAAAAATCTTACGAACTTGGGTAAATTAGTAAATAAATCACTCTCAGGTTGATTCCGGTCATAAAACAGTCATTTCGTGCGGAAGACCCGGTATTACCTACTGGGGACGATAAGATCCCGGAAACCCGGACCATGACGATAGATGGATTGATAGTTTTGATAGAAGAGTAAGACAGATTTAATGCGACCAAAAAAGGTGATACATGTTCACATTGTTTGTAGTTCTACATGTAAAAGGAAAAAGCACTCGCCAATTTTCATGATCTATAGTTAAAAATTTATTTCTGCTGTCACAGACTTAAACCATTTATATATGCGAACAGGCACCGCATAAACAAAAATAATGAAAAAACCTATATATTTTATGATTCGACGTAAATGTTTACATTTGTGGAATAGCGTCGGAACTAGCATACTTAAACAATGTACCGATATTTCCGCGTGCAGTTTGGGCCGTGGCGCGTTCAATTACCGGGAGCGATACTGGCATCCTGAAAGTTCTCAAAGCCTTTGAGTTGCATCATACCATACGTGGTGTATGCACGATAGATTATGTCGAATCGATACAACTTGTTTATTTTAAACATGAGCTGAATATGGAAAAGGTGGGTGACAACGAGAGGTCGAATATTACCTGGCCCTTAGATATTGAAGCAAAGCAGTATGCGTTTTGCGTTTAATTTTGTTCGAATAGTTAGCATGGCACATTATTTATATAGGCTAAACATATACTTTAGTTTTCTGTTTTGTTGGCATATGCTATAACTTTAGGCGACTACCCTAAGTGCAACTTAGAGAAGAAATCTTGGCCGACGACACGCCTCTGTTCCGGCCGGCCCTCGGACTGGGTCAAGCCAACCTCAATTTATAACCGGCCGGGCCAATCTTAATGTTTAACAGGTTGAGCCGTGCCGGTGTCGTATGATATTTGGCCCCCCTATAATATTTTGCCCCCTATAAGGCATGATATTTGGCGCCTATGATATTTTGCCCCCATGATATTTGGCCCCCTTGAATGATAGAGTATAATATTTGGCCCCCGTGATATTCCCCCCAAACAAATGCTCAGCCAGTCATAATTAAATGCTAGTCATAATACATGGCTCGTACCTTGCTATTCGCTAGATTTGATTGAATTTAACGACATTTAACAACGAATGCATTAACATAATGAACCATTACAAATGATGGATATAAGCTTTTTCTGACAGGGCATTATTGCCACTTTTAATCCACTATCACTACCCAAATGTTCATACAATTTTCCAATTCGAAGCCGCAAAGTTTCCGACATTTGGAATGGCAGTGAATCGCATACAGCAACGCCGTTATCGCGCTCGGTTGTTGTTATCCAGTGTCCACCGGATACATGATGAACTAGCACTACAGGGGCCGCATCAGGACTGGAACTAGTTTCCAATCCATGCAGATCTGTCAGGCTAAGCAGTGTATCATTAAGGCCTGATAAAGACGGGAACTGACGCTTAACCATGGCTTGAGCAGCATTGATATGGTTATCATTTAGCCATATTGCTGATCCACATAGCTCGTTTTTGTCAGTAGCTGTAAGCTGTATATTACCAAATTTTCTCCACTTGGTTGGTGCAGCTGCAATGATTCATTATGTTAATGCATTCGTTGTTAAATGTCGTTAAATTCAATCAAATCTAGCGAATAGCAAGGTACGAGCCATGTATTATGACTAGCATTTAATTATGACTGGCTGAACATTTGTTTGGGGGGAATATCACGGGGAGCCAAATATTATACTCTATTATTGAAGGGGGCCAAATATCATGGGGGGCAAAATATCATAGGGGGACAAAGTCATGCCTTATGGGGGGCAAAATATTATGGGGGGGGGGGCAAATATCATACGACACCGGACCGCAATGTTTAACGGTGCGACATCGGTTTCCAAATGCTGGGCCGAAATATTTTCACTAACTATCTAGGAGTGAGCACCCACTGAGGATGTGTATAGTACGCCGAGATATGTATAGCAATAAAATTTATTCATTTTATTCATGTGTTTGGATAAACTTAAAATTATGGTTTACTACAGTTGTAAACTTTAACCCTTTAACGCCCAAGCTAGCTTGTGTATGGTCAAATATCTGACACACTCAAGCCCAATTCGAACACCTATAGCATCAATGAGAATACCGTACGCAAAAACTGAGTTATGTGGCTTCTGTTGCTCATTTTCTTAAGGAACCAGGCATAATAATGCGTGTGCAAAGATAAGCAACGCCACAGAATTAGTTCACACAATGCGTTGCCATACACGCCTAATGCGAATTGGCAGTGCTGGGCATGAAAGGGTTAACGTAGAACCAAATCATATTGCTGTATACTATACTAACCATATCGAGGGCTTTCCATTGTTTCCCTTTCTATTTATGGCACTGTCAAAATCCATTTATCTGGGTAATTGATCGCTATTCGACTTTGGATTAGACATAAAATCCGCAAGCGAAGTCCATCTTGTTTGATCGTGCTAAATAAACAGAAAATATGATATACTAAAATATACTAAAATATACTAAAATAATAGAATAATTAAGTCCGATGATAATGTATATTATCAAATAAGTTTCTGCTTAAGGGGATGGGGTTAGATTGCTGCGGCAGACGGACGGAGAGGGGGGCGGAGGGTGCGGCGATGGGTTGTGGCAGGTGTAATCAATAATTTTGCCTTCCTTCCGCAATATTTTTTTCATAATGATGTTCCACATTTTTTCTTAATTTATACTTGTAATTTTGACAATAGCTAATAAAAGCCGCGCGCCTTGGGCGCTGAGAGGCACGGGTACGCAGGCCTAAATATGGCTTAGAGTGTCAACCCTTATCGAGACAGCCCCTTACCATCGATCCCTGTGGTGACCTATTTATTAATATATACATAATCATAGCTAATTTATTGACACATCATACAAATTTATACAAGAATTGTTACAGTTTGTGGCATGTATCACGCAAAACTGGTATGTTCTACCGCACAATATTTTATAAAAGGATCAAAGTATGGGTCTGATTCTGCTAAGCATTACGCTTCGGCTTGGATTAAGTATAGGTTTAGCCAGCCTAAAACCGAACCAAAAGTTTATACATTCCCACCGAAGGAGAGATTAGAGACATAATCCGCTGAGGAGAACTTGTCATGATACCAAATCTTAAAACAATACAGTATGTCGCGAATGCTGAGTGCATATAAAACTATACTATCCCTTTTACTCATTTTTGGACTGCCATGAATTGAACATTATATATTCACGCGTACTAAACTAGTAATTGTGAAATATGTGTTGAGTATATGTATGAGACGCTGCGCTAAACTCCATTGAGCAAGTATCTCCTTAAGGTATATATACCGACCCCGTAAAGTACATACCAGTGGTTCTAGAGAAACTGTCAATAAAAGTTTTAACTCATCGGTGCTGAATAATAACTCGGACGACGAAGAATTCATGTGAGCTAACATCGATATTTCTCCGAACTATGATCCACAGTACAGCTACGTCCTTTCTGGTGACGAAGAAGATCCAGCTGACGTTCCTAGCAATTTTAGTAGAGGTAGCGCGTATTCATAAGACTACATGTGATGTAGTCCTCGGCTTGGATGATCATGCATTATGATTAAGGCGTGTTTACATGCTTTAAACTTTTTGCTGGAATTTAAGTTCAAAATTCGACGGCGATTTTTAAAGAAAGGCTGCGTTTTTTAATATTTGATATCAAAATTTGAATTCAATCTTTTTTAAGTAATACATCTCGCCGCTGATTGGATAAAGGTATAACTTTGAAAAGTTTGAAGAGTATTCACCCGTTCAAAGTTACCAAAAATGCAAAATAACTAAAAATTGCGCAAAAACTATGAGCACGCATTAGAATTAGAAGATCGTCGAAGTGATTCAAGTGATCAGAGTTGTCCGATGACATCAAAGATGTGAGCCGTCAGAAAATGATTGAAGTGAGAAGATAAATCTCGTGAAATTTGTCGCCAAATAGGATCACGAAGATTTGAGACAATCAGGAAGTGTAATGTATCCGTGGAACTTTCTGACATCTTGACACCCATGACTCTCCCGTTTTTACGTTGTTTGAGAAGTTTTTTTACCGAAAATATTATTAAATCGATATGTATGTGAACAAACAAGCGATGACGCAGCACAACAAGGCCAGGATGGATTCCATATGTTACTATTACCGATCCAAAACTATTCCTGCGATAATTATTTTGATAGGTTATGTTTATGTGCCACGTTTGTACATTGGTAAGCTAAGGTAGATAAGTACAAACAACTAATCTCTTATGCTATATCTAGAACCAAATTTGGTCTTATCGTGGGAAATATTCGCTTTGCTGATAACAATAATCTTGCGGCTGACGATATAACTATGACAAAATTGCCCCATTACTAAATTCACTGAACTGCCACTGTCTACAGAACTTTCCACCGAGCAAGTTATCAAAGTTGTCTAATCAATGCTGCCTTTGTCCCCCTGTAGTCGCGACTCTACTGTATCAGTCAGGGTCACTCCCGTACCATAAATCAGTTTCTAAGGGCATGCGACAAATTCATAGCTACTACAGGTTTTGTTTACAGTGTCGTACATACCTTAAGACACCCTGTTGTTGAGAGTATACGTGACAGTGTGTGGGGTCAAAGGTCCCAAACATTGGCTGTGTTCATTACAACGTGAACGCCGCATTAATCGATAGCCATCACCAATCAGGTAAGATATTGATACCACATAAAACTAACATTTACAATGCATTTGAAACATTTCAAGCAATGCTTTTTCAAAAGGTGATTTCTACAATTAATGGCATAAAACATTTAGCCATAATCAGTACTATAAGGAGATCGAAGTTGATTTCAAGCCGTACGATAAGCCATGCATAAGTTCTAGCCTGAGTTTGGGTATTTATGTACCTAAAGCTTAGACTGTCTATTGCCTAACTCCGTGCGTTTCTCACTAGTGTACCTTCTCACTGGACTGTTTCCTTTTACCGATATAACGTTTATGGCACGCATGATTACTTGGGCCGAACATCGAGTATGAAAAAGTACACAGAACCGATTTATATATAATGTGTTAATGGTGCGATCCATTTTTGTTATTAAAACTTACTCCCACTGTATCCGATATAAAAATAATGTAGAAGGATATGGAACTCTGCCATCGTCTGGTACTTTACCTTATCACATGACTTGGTAGTTCTATGATGTACTCTTGCTGTAAAATACGCAGTATATCAACATGCTCGTTATGACATGCTTTGCATAGTCTGCGAAGATCTAGCTAAAAAGAACCATGGTAAAGGTGCGTTCACACGAACAAACTTTTTGCTCAAAATTTGAGCTCAGCCTTTGATCAAATTTTAATCAGAAATCGAACAGAATTTTAGCAATCTTTGGTGAATTTGATACTATAGCTGGATGTCGCTTTAGCCAATGTGGGCCAAATAGTGTATATTGAAATACTTTGAGCTCAAAGTAACGTGAGCTGAAAATTAGAAGCATGATGATATGTCACACATCTCCGTTGCAAATTTGCGGTCAAATCTGTACCAAATTTTGAGCAACAAACACGAACGTGTGATGATGGCATCTTTAGGAATATTAGCGATGATGGCATCTTTAGGAATATTAGTAATATTAAAATATTACTTAATTCCATAGAAACATTTGCAGGTTAATTGAAAATTAGGCCGAAAAGATTAAAGATAACTTATCACAGATTAGGATGCAGAATGTTGAAAAAGATGATTTATGAAGTATCCTCCCTGCTGTATGGAAAGTGCGTGTTTAGCTCGTGCTTTAGGCTAAGTTATTTTCACGATATAGCAATATACTAAGCCTGGGACTAAGTGCGGACCGCCACGCCGCCCAAATCTCCTTCCTAACTAAGTTGTGCGTGTTTTAAGGATACTACGCCTCTCCAGTTAACTTGGCCCAACATTTTACGCCCAAATTGGCAGCTAATAAACTAGGTTTTAATATATATATTCATATTTGTTTGGTGGCAATATTTGGTATAAAGGCGAAGCCACACAAGTAAATATATATGCGCATGCAACCATATGAGGCAAATATATGTTATTGTAAACGTTTGCAACCTGTTCAGAAATGTACGTACTTCGTTGGCCATTGACCACAAAGCGTCAAATTGGCTTGGCTTATTGGTTCCAAAAAAGCGCAAACACGAATTGCCGCCGACCGAAACTGTGTTACACTTCTGAAAATTTTACAATTCCGTTTTAACACAATCCAGCGTCAGATTTGGTATAATTTGTCAACAAGTGATATATTAATAGTCATTCATGCATGAATGAATGCGTCCTTAGTAACAAGAAATTTGTTGCAGTTGGCGGTTGAGCTACGAGTTCCATACGTATACTAGTTATAAATCTGTTTCTGAGCTGTTTGTTCGAGTCCTTACCGAATCCTCCAAAAACAAGCCGATATCAACACACTAAAAAATCTAAAATATATGATAACTCGAGTAATGCAACGTGACAGTTTTATGGCACGGTGTGACCTGTTACGACATATGAGAATGTTTAAAACTTGTACGAGACAATTGTAACGGTATGAAAATTTTTGTCTCATCGTGTAGCAATCAAATATAGGGACTTTGCAGAGAGTAAAATAATTAAAGCATTTGCAAAATATTTATCATATTAAAGCTAAGCAGTAAACACTTCTAGCCATAAACCTTTACAAATAGTAAATAGTATATAAAATAAATACAAAAAAACGTAAAATCATAGCGATTCATTATTAGCATTATAGACAAGCAAAGCAACACACATCTATTGGCAAACGCGAGTAGAATATAGCTAGTCAAATGGTTGATCCTTGAAAAATACGTGAACACGAACTGTGTAGTAAGGAAATCATCGATGCACTTTTTAGACCTCTCCACGAGTAGGGAGATGTCTTTAATCGAGCAAATCTAAATTCTTGATTAAGCACAACAGAAAGAGGATATTAGGTATTTTTTATAAAATTCTCTGCATTGATGTCGTTTTACCACCATTATATTCTATATTCCATAATAAATTTAGCGCTTGATTCTATATGACTAGCAATTTTTGGTAGTTGTTACAAAATTTTGCAGCCAAAATAACTCATGAAACTATATGCTTCTGTCCACGAAATTATTCAAACTTAATCATGTAATTAATATTTCAACTGTCTCATCTACATCTCATACTGAAACACTTGCAATATTGTTTAATAACACCCAATATGTTGGTGATATAGTAAAACCCGTAAAGCGCAGCAAACACTTGCATCATATACCAGTTTACATAATGTATATATCGTTGTCAACACCTCAAAATAGAAAGCAGCTGTGTACTGTACATGCCAAACACGACCATTTTACAGAACGCTTTCCACTGTTTAACAAACATTTAGCACCGTGTCTTGTATTTAACAATATTTAGTTTAATGAGTACATAATGTTAGAATGATGTTAGTGTATCGATTACACAATTTTAGTAATTTCGTCAGTATTGAGTTAAGCTTTTTCAAAAGTATTATTGTATACTTCAAATTACCACAGCTAAATTATATATTGCTGGATTCTTCTAGCCGAAGAGACTGACTGCCTGGAATGTATGGCATTTTCGATTCCACCCTGTACGAAGTGGTTGCCGCCGGTTCCTGTCCTCTCTGTAAATTTTGGGCTCCACCTTGGTTAAATTACATTTGTAATTTTTCCTTTCCCCCGGTGGAGCGCCAGGTTTATGCAAAATAGGCAATATGTTTTGTAACATCCTATTTCGAGGCAAAATATATGATAAATAATATAAACATTTGCGTTCTGTTAACCAAATTATATTTAAAAGTCATGCTTTCATGTACACATTTGCTGGAAGAAAAACTGCTGAAAACGCAAAATAGGTACGAACGTCAGTTGAACCCCAAACCTGTGGATTGGCAGATACTGGACGGCGCGCTAGACCATTCCTCCAAGTTTGTCCACAGATCATTTTAATGACTGGTGAGTCCATTGAGTTTACGACCAGTGCTTTTAATTATTTGCTATCCAGATCAAACCAAGGCTAATATTTTGATCCAGTAGAACGCAAGATACAGAGCACTATAGCAGTACCACTTAGGACGCTCTAGTTTTGAGAATATATTCACCCGTTATTTCGCAGCTATATATAAATTGTGAGATGAACTAAACAGTTTCTGTTTGTCACAAAATCGACACACGCGGTAAAAACATGACCAAAATAGAACCAATAATTCCAAAACCCATAAAAATAAAAACAAACTATTCACAAATCTTGATAGATAAATATGGCTTTAGGTATTCCGTAGTTTGGACGACATTAGAAAAATATCGACAATATAATATGCGGCTTATAGGTTAAAATTTAAACAAAACACCGCCCGTCATCCTCTAAGTTATACAACAGCAATACCATCGCGATTTTGACACAGAATGCGTTGTTTTACTCCCTTATTCAGTCGCTAAGGGATTTTCGGATAGATGTCAGGCCTGAATTTGCAATAGTACAGGTCACCTATGCTGTGAAAATTGTTTTCACGTTACTTTAAAGCCAAACATCTGCGGCCAGATTATATTATAGTGACAAGTTATTTAAAATTGCTATATTATAGTTACAGGCCGAAACAACAAAATTTGACGTCATTTTGGTGTAAAAGTGTTGTGTGTTTTATCAGTTTAGTTTTATTCCTGCTCCTGAAAAGGGACACAAAGAGAGCAGTGATTCTACCATTATGTGCCGAGGGTTAACTGCAATCAATGGTCAAAAATTACTTAGGTATATCCGCCCGTCCGTTCCTGAGCCATAGCCGCTGTCATAACAAAATTTTGATTTAGCGCGGGAACCTACGAACAGTATAATTTCTATTTTTAGCAGATCACTTTGAAACCATTGCTTTCTAATTTAGCATAGTTAATTTTGTGTCTTGTTCCGGGTAGTATCTGTCGCAATATCTTAATGATTGTTAAGTGACAGTCACCTTTGCCTACATATTGGAACAGCATTTGGATGTTTCCAACTTTGTGATCCGGAACTAGAGGGGTCATAACTACTATGTGTCGAATTAATGTTTGGTAAACCTAGGGTAAACCCTACGATAAAAAATCTGGACATTAGATCTATACTAGTGGCCAAACATTCAAACATTATGTTAATAGTTGTTATTACCTAAAATCAACCTAACTGGTAACAAGTATTGCATAACAAACGCAGACTGGGCATTTGCCAAATCAATCCACAATAACATTTATCAATTGTATTGTGTAGCAGATACAGTTTGCATGGTAATGCTTTTTAAAGAAAAAATTTTAAATGAACAAACCATTTGAGCTAATAAAATTTAACTCCACTAGGACATAACGTTATTAGAGAAAAGTTAGAATAGCATAACAGAGCAGATCAGCATAGCAGCGTAAGCTTAAATAAGATGTGGCATAGCAGCATATAAGTACTCGGAAGCCAAATACGATGGAAATAGCAACTATTAAGCTAATCTATGCTGCGCTAAATACGTGTTGCCATAAAATAGATGAATCTGATAATGCTTCGTACCACGTAGTGGATCGAGAAAAGCAGCAAACAATATTTAGTTCCTAACCTGTGCAAGTCCCCTGTTCATCGAATAGAACGGGGAAGATACGGGCGCCCGTGGATTTTGGTCAAGATACGAATGATTCGTGGCAGTAGCAATGTTTGCGGCCTGACCGTATTCCCCTGGTAAATCAGATTGCGTCCGACCTGTGCCAAAACGACGATGCCCGATAGCTCCATGCTGGCTGATCGGAGTCGGTTCAAACCGAGCGCGAAGCTTTGCCAACCTGGATGCACAGAATCCAGAATCCCGCGACGAGCTGTTGTAATTTTCGTCATGAGCTGTATTCGTCAAATCTTTATTGGGGTTAGCAGTTGGCCTGTAATAAACACACATGTAAATAGACATATTAGTTTTAGCTCAATTAACGCTTTCATGTACTAATTAATTTGTGTACCTTGCTATGTTTGGCGCATTTATTTTGACAGATCGAACCTGGAATGTACGTGTGAAAGCCGCTTGCGCCACATAGAGATATTTGGAACTGCTGCTCTTGTTCCTTAAGGCAACGCAAGTAACAACGCACGCTCAAACGTGCATCACGCACCAAACTCAACGAATACAACACACTCGGATGCATTGTGTTCAAATCAAGTGCGATAGCACAAGTTCGTATAAGTTAGCAGCATAACATGTGTAAACAAATCAGTGAGTTTACGATATGACATGCAGCTTATAATATTGCAGTTGCTGTAGTTGTGCATTAGTTTGCCATATTACAAGTTAGTTTGCGCAGGCAACTGACTTTTATTTTTAGTTAAGTAGAATTTAGTTACACTGAATGATCCAATTATAATAATCGCTGGAATTTATAACATGGCTAAACTGCTGAAATATATATACTACGTGGTTAAATAGGTGGGCATTCAAATGGCAAACGCCATAATTTAAGGGGTTTTTTAGGGAGTTTTCCAATCAATGTTTTTAGCAAAGGTATAGCAGAGGTGCAGCAACTGCGCTGAGATGATTAATTATGAAAAATTGAAAAATTTTTGAACTCTTAACTTGCGTTCAAACAATTTTTTTGCGTTCAACTTCAAACAAGATAGAAATTATGGCGAAAAACCGTACTTCAAAATTTGACGTAAAATTTTTTTAGTTCTATTCCTTTCCCAATGTTGGATAAAGCAATATACTAGAAAAATTTATTTAAATAATTGATTTTTATTATTTATTTTATTAATAGTTTTAAATAATATTAATTTTTGTATAAATATATAGTACATGATAGCCGTGATATCACCTCTTATGTAAATGCTTGACAAAATGTTATCCCGACTACCATACACTACGGTACTGGCTTGACTACAAAGGCGTGAAACTCCTACCTGGTGAGTCGTTTATAACCTACTAAACCTAGCACAAATTTGTCAGTATCTGAAAGCAATACATAATGTATTAATTTCAAAATCATTTATGTTTTGGTTAAAATTTTTTTTGTTTCGAGTATCAAAACGAATGCTTTAAACGCGTAGTTTGTGCCATGCCTACGCTAAGTGATGTGTTTGTACGGTTGGTCTTAAGAACACTCATTTATTAGTATTGTATGGCTAAAAGTAGCTTCTGGAAAAAAAGAAGAGCCGAGGTGAATACAATATTCATTTAATAGTTTTGTATGGCTAAAGGTGCCGTTCTAGAATAAAGAGAGGCGCCGAGGTGAAAAACCTTCATCTAATAGTTTTGTATGGTTAAAGCTACTTTTCTCGAATAAAAAGAGGAGCCGAGGCGAATACAACGTTCATTTAATAGTTTTGTATGGCTAAATATGTTTTTCTGAAATAAAAAGTGGAACCGAGGTGATAACAGCATTCATTTTATAGTTTCATGCGGCGTTCACGTTGAA